>VZTA01019777.1:62905-82063 GCA_013398855.1 Mohoua ochrocephala
TACAAGGAAATGGGAAAACGGTTCTACCAGTCCAAGCTGAATAGCACATTTGCTGCAGGGAAGATTTGGGTTAAACAGTGGGATAAATGGGTCAACAATAATGGTTGTAAGGAACCAGAACAGATTTGCTGGTAATATCGTAGTATTTCCATCACTAGAGGTTCTTAGGACTAAGTTAAACAAACCTTAGTTAGACATATTGAAGGTATAATTAACATGACTTTGAGCACAGAGTTAGATCAGGTGACATGCTACTCAAGGTGAGTACAAGGTTTTATGGTTCTGTGAAAGGATGACTAATTTGTAATGAAAAATATTGCTTGGAATTAAAAACTGAATGGTTTTACAAAGAAACTTTCAGAACAAATAATCCTCACACCTTCATAGCTATCCCCATTTTTTCCTTCAGCTACTTGATACACTGATTATCATTTCATGACTATTTTCAACAGTTTTAGGCATGGGATATTTCTTTTCAGCATAGACAAAGGAAGGCAAAACTATTCAGTATGGCTGCATATATGATCCTGAATTTGAAAAACCTACTGACAAATATGTTCTTTCCTTCCCCATGGTGATTGTTGTACCACAGGGAAGATACTCCAGCTATTAAGTTTGCATTATTCAGTTTCCATTTACACAATTTAGATATTGAGAATAACATGTAAATTTAGAGTAGAATATCCATATTCTAGGAACGAAAGGAACACTGGGTGTTCAGATCCGTTTCAGCAGTCTAATGGTCTATCAGAACCTGCTTTAAAATTCCTGGAAGTAAGATGGGATAATATGTCTGTTTTGAAGTGTAGGAACCTGATTAGAAAATTGCCTATTGACATTCTCCATATTACAGTGACATAGAACCATCTGTGTAGGAAACATTTACGCAGTTCAGTGAAAACAAAGACCTGAAATAGTCTTCAAATTAGCTGTTGTGTGTTTCATGGAATTTCAGATCATGTGTTCACACTGCGCTGCTTGTTTTTGAAGAGAAGGAAAACCAAGAAGAGCAGTGATTTTCACAAAGAGGGAGTGGTCCACGGAATTGCAGAAAGAGACATGTCTTTCTTGTGAAAGAGACATAAAGTGTGTTGATCTTGGCAAGGAAGCAGAATCTGACCAGAGGAAATACGAAATTGTCATTCTCCCCTTGCCCCTGCCGTGTACCCTTGGCTGAATTAATGTTTTTACTGATTTTCTTTGGAAAGTTGTTAGTATTAGCAAAATGTTGATAAGGCTCAGAAGGACTGTATATTACCCCCATTTCACAACATTCCCTCAAGAATTTTGAAAGAATGAATGTAAAGCGAGGCTTGTCTGTTCTGCTACTGCTCTGGAATAGCAGGGCACATTTTTAAAGGGATTTCCTGGAAAGAGCTAGGGGATGATATGATATTGAAACTGAATTAAAGAAGGATAGACAAGATTAAAAAGATGGAAATGCATAGATAAAGAGTTTCACAAATCTGCCTCCAGAAGGGCCAGGCTTTCTGTACTCCTCTTGCAACTATTCTGTAGGTAGTCCTCCATATGATATTCTTCCATAGATTTAGTATTGAAAAAACTACTCCAGTCTAGGATAAGGTATCTCTGAGTCTCATAGGCTCCCAGACACTTCTTAAAGGAAATATACATTATTTGACTACCTATTGTTTTGCTAGGTACCTTATTAGTGCAGGAATATGTCTAAAATCATAGACAATAAAAGCATCAGGGAGGAATTTTGACAACGTGGTGACACAGTGGGCCATACATTCTATTTTGGGATGTCTGTGAATCACAGATGGAAGCTAAATTTCATCACATACTAGAAATGTTTTGAATAGTTTCATGGTGGCATATAGGTAGCACTGCAAATTGCAGTGGTCAAACCATGCCATAGATGAGATGGCCAATCTGACATGAAAATTTCTGAGGAAAAAAATTATCAAATTAATTCTGATATGAAACTGGAAGTAAAAGAGCACTAGAAATTCCAGTTAATAGCAAAAACAAGCGGTTCTACTGAATCTGTGTCTCTGTAAGCTTTGTGCTATCACAGCAATGCCAACACCAAACAGAGCCTTTCCATAAGTTTTCTTTTAAATTAAAATTGTCAAAGACTAAACTTAGTTTCATAAAATTAACTGTGTTCTTTATATTTCCTGGTTTAATTTGATCGTAATATGTATTACAGACTTCTTTTCAGAAGATTTCTTAAATTATGGTTTTAAAATAACATTTTTCAACTGTAGAACTCAGTCTTTGAGCTGTAACAAAATGGCATGCACATAGTGGTAGAGAGAAGGCAAGAAAAGAAGGTGCACAAAATAATTTGGTGCAAAATTATACAAGCTGTGACAAAGAACGTGGGTTGATTGTTTTTGCATTTTCTTTACGTGCCACAAGATGGCATCAATTAGTTTTTAATGGACAGAGAGTCGGCTAAAGAAATGCTTTTGTAGTCCACAGATTTGGGAAAAGCATTAAAAGGGGGAAGTTATATCTTTTTTCCTAATAAAATGCAAAAGCTTTCAAAATACATTCTATGTTTAACAATGCAATAGAAAGAAAATTATTAGTTAAACAAAATATTTTGAGAGCTCTGTATGTAAACTGGTTCTAAAAATGTGAGCAGAGAAATCTGATGTTGGAATTTATCAGACTTATACTGCTTCGATCATATGTACTGCCCTAACGGGTGAGTTACTGGATATGACTAAACATTCAAAGGAAACTGTGGAGCAGAAGGTATTGTCACAACATTCCATCCTGCTCCACAGAAAGTTCATCACAATTTTCAAAAAGTGGCTTCAACTAACGAGTTTGAATTTGATTCCAGGTTTTCTAAAGCCGTGTACTTGGACTCTGAATTTTGTATTAAAAAAAAAGTTTCTCTGGTTTAACTTCACTGTGCTTTTACTTCACAATTCCTTTAAATGGGTCTTTCTTAGGCTCTCAAAGACCAGGAGCAATAGATATAAAGGAAAGCTTTTGAGAGTAACAGCTGTCACAAAGGTCTGAAGGGTACCTTAGGACAGCAGGAATCCTGCTTCAAGCATGTAAGTAAGAAACAGCAAGAAAACAGTTGAGGAAGAAGGAAGTAAATGCAAACAAAGAAAGGAGAAGTGAAAGGAGTCTTGGAGTCACGGAAACTATTTCAGTTGATTTAAATAATGGTATTGATATTTCAGAGTTTATCCAAACCTTGGGACTTGGGATTTCTCCCTCATAACACCCAAATTGTACTTTTCAAACTGTTGCAAAATGTTTCCAGGAACTGACCATCCATGGCAGGTCTTTACTCAGCCTACAAAGATATAACAGAGATGGAGAAACTATAATCTGTAACTTAGAAGTAAGATGCAGAATCATTACTCCCATTCTAAAAGGAAAATCCTCTAAAAATATCTTTATAAATTTTAAGGAGCACATTTTTGGGGGATGAAAAGGATTGTTACTGTTAATAAATCAGATATGTGAAAGCAGACATCTGATGCCTGGTTTTAGAAGAGTCTATGCCACCTCATTAATATCCTTTACAATTGCTAGGGCTCTTACAATGACGTAATATCAGGATGCTCTGCTTCTTCTCTGTGTAGGACAGTGACTCTGGCCTTTTTGTCCTGTCAACTGCATTAATGAAAACTGAGCATATATCATATAATAGTCAGTATTCCTTTGGTGGTGCAGAAGTGAAAGGTGTTCTTGGACTGTTACCAAGTATCTGAGAGCTCTTAATTGTCTTACATCTTCTTAGACAAAAGGAGGAATTACCAAGAATTGCACCATGCTTCTTTTAGGTGTTTTTATTGTTTACAGATATGATTTTCCATCATTATTATCATCATCGTTGTTGATGTTGTTGTAATTGTTGTGGTTATTGTTGTTGTTATTGCTAAAATTATTCTATACCTTTACTTAATCTCTGGTTGAGCCTCAGACAGCATTAATGACTGCAAGCTGGCTCCAGTTTGAGAAGCCTGTAGTTTTGAAATCCAGCACCACCCCTTGCATTGGATATTACAGATTAAACACAGGAGAGACTTCAAATAACAGATCTATCTGCTGCACAGCATCGCAGTAGAAGCCCTCAAAATCAGCATGGTAGATAAGAGGATAAAATAGCTCATGCTTCAAACAGGGAATATTTATGGCTGATTCTTTGGGTATCTACTGAGGAAAAAAAGGCTCAGCATGAGAAGCAGGAGAAAAGAACAAGTCCCAGGAGACTGACAGAAGATTCAGAAGGCTTTTGATGCCAGTGACTAACATAACTGTGTCATTTTCAGTTGAACTAATGGACATATCTTCTATATTTAGACAACTTTATATACTAAATGACAACACAGAATTACATTTATTTACTGAGTATTCAGGCACTTACAAGTATCTCTGCATGAGTAAGCAAATGTATCTCTTAAAATTGTTTATATCTTTGCAAGCATATAACTACAACATTTCACCACTAGAATTTATGTTTCTTTCAGCAAGTAACAAGGGACTCTAAGTGAGAAACAGAGACAGAAAAAGAGATGGAAATCAATGGCTGATGATGTCCTGGATTCATCTGGGAGAGAGTTAATTTCTTCTTAGTAGCTGGTTGAGTGCTGTGTTTTGGATTCAGTATGAGAATAATGTTAATTACACACTGATGTTTTGGCTGTTGTCAAGTAGTGCTAAGGACTTGTCAGTGTCTCATTCTCTGCCAGTGAGGAGCTGCACATGAAGCCAGCAGGGAGGATAGCCAGGACAGGTGACCTGAACTGGCCAAAGGGATATTCCAATCATAGAATGTCATGCCCAGTATACAAACTGGGGGAGTTACCCAGAAGGGAGGTCATGCAAGGACTTAAAGAGCGCAGTTCTCTGTCTCAAAATGCCACAGAAGACACTTCTCATGAGATAAGCCACCACAGCAGGAACTTGAGATAAGGAATTTGCAAGAGGAAGGTGCTAGTTCCAGGTCTGGCAGAGGTGAGGTCTGGTTAGCACATCCTGGTTAATGCATCCAGACAGAAATTCCCACTGTGGCAAGCTGTGGGAAAGGGAGCAGCTGCTCATATATACATATATCACCCCAAGTTATGGGAACAGCATGTACCACTACCCCACAGATAACCAGAACATGCCCTGTAAAAGGTGGTACCCACAGAAGAACAATTCTGGGACCCCCAACACCAAGAAGCCTGAGGTGAAGAGGGACCAACAGGACACAGCTGGATCCACAGTTGGTGATTATCCTTTGATGATCTCTCTCTGTCTTTTCCCTGCACCGGTCTTTTCTATTGTTTCTATCTCTCTACCTCAAATTTACTGTTAATTAAGTCTATATTATTGACTTCACAGATGGTCTCATTTGCACCTTAATTCAGGTAGAGACACCTTTCACTAGTCCATTCATAACCCAGTGGTGGCGATTCAGAGGTGGGCTGGACATCAGTCGGCAGGCGATGTGAAATTATACTGTGCATTGATTGGGGTTTTTTTTATTATTATCATTATTATTATATTTTACTTAGTTTCAATTTTTAAACCATTCTTATCTCAACCTACATGTTTTCCTTTGATTTTTCTCCCCATTCCACTGTGTGCTGCTTAGCTGCCAGCTAGGCTTAAACTACAAGAGACATTTATACGTAATTTTTGAACTGAAAACATCTCCTTCAGCTGTGCAACTATTCTGAAATAAATCAGTGTTAAAGACTGCATTATTTCTGTTTGGGAATGTTTTCCCTTGATCCTGAATGGTAACACATTTTATAGCTAGCATTAGATTTAGAACACGTAGGATCATTTATATTACAAATAAAGACTATTTTTGACTAGTGGGTCAGAGCAAACGATGTAGTTACTTAGATCATGTGATCTCCCATACCACCAAATCTGCAATAAACATTGTTTAACATGACAAGGACGTGACCGTCAGTTTCAGTCTCAGTGGAAACAGAAAAGTTAATTGTAGGTCTTTTAATCAGCTACTTGGCAGAATGCAATGCTTTTGTTCTGTATAGGTGAGCGAGATGGAGAGTTTGCTATTCTGGCAAAATATGCTGTACTAGCTAAAGTAATACGAAAATGAAAAACAAGTACACAACATAGTCACTCTATTTGGATGACAAATTCAGTTCCTCTCAGTTGGATTTTGTTTTTGCCCTTGTGAAGTTGGCAAAAGTATTTCCAGTGCTTTGGGTAAAACAAGGATTGGATTCACCATGATAGTGAAATGTGACACAGATAGTGGTTTTGATGTACAGAGGCTGCTGCTTTGAATTACAGGGTCACTCATGCAGTTCAGCTTGAAAATAGGACAGACACAACATTTATCTTTGGAGTGCATGCAATATTTTAATTAAGGGATAATGTAATTATCATGCATTTCTGTCCCAGGATAACGGTCTCCTGCTGCTGGATGAAAGCCAAGAAAACCAGACAGTTAATGAACATAAACACTGAGATGCAAATGTTTCCAGAGAGTGGACATTTGTCCTTGGGATATAATTTCATTTCAACTGTTTCTGTGGGAGAAGGTGGTTAAAAACTGAAATAAATCATTGAACATGGATACATCACAGTGACAATTTTTTACTGCTAACCAGACTATGCCTAGAGGAAGGAAACTCCTCCTTATACTACTGGTTGCAAAGAGAGGCTTCTCTACTAAAAATAGAAGTAAAAGCTTTGGACATTTGACCTGAAGATATCCTGAACGCTGCCTTTCTTTGCCAAAGATGTTATTGTCTTCCTAGTGTCATCAGCTCTGATCTTCAGCTTTGCAGCATAGCTGCAGACAGCTTCTCCCCATCTGCTCTAACTACTTCAAATTATTCACATGGATCTGCTTTATTATTTATGGAGGTCTAATGCTTAAGAGGCTTCAACGTAAATATGGACCCAATTGGGTTACAGATACATCCTAGTAAGATTCCAGAGTCTGTTCTCTATGCAATTTACTAAATATTTGTGTGTTTCCACATGATTTACAGCTGTTTATATTGCAATGTCTCTACTGAAACAAATATTTTAATTTTATTCATAGATAAGCCAGGTATTCAAAAATCTGGGTTTTAGTTATAGATAATATTACTAAATTGTCTTGTCTGAATAATAAAGTTTTACAACTGCCATAAAAGAAAACAATAGAAGACAACAAATACCTCTTCATGGGCATAAAAAGAACTGGGACAAAGTAGGTTGGTCTGTTGATCTGTTCCTACTAATCAATTTTTTCTCCTAAAGTATATGAATAAAAAATGGGTATCTACCTCTCTTAGGCTTTCTACAAAAGCACTGAGTCTTCACATTTTCTGTAAATCTCAGTGACAATATCCTGGCATTAAGCAACCCTTTAAAAGAACTGGAACAGGAAGACTTTAACATTGCTGTAAGGGAAACACACGCTGTCTCACCGAGAAAAATTTCCTGACCAGAGGGTTTGCAATACTGTGGAACAATCTCCCTATGGAAATGATGTTGCATTGTTTACCTTAGATGCTGCCAATTAAACTGAACAGATCTCTGATAAAAATAGCTATGTGAAGCTAGCTTTTTGGAAAAAGTGCTTGCCATTTGGTTATGAATTCCATGTGAGTTCTGCAGTCTGTGGTGGGCCCAGGATCACATCTTTAGCATGTAAGACTTATCAGTCACAATTTCAGGGTAAAAAGTAGATCTTATAAACTGAAAATTGGACTTTCCTCGTTTTTACCCATTTGCATTGTATTAAGTGTTCCTACTGCCAGAAATCCATGTGTAACATGAGTAAAGCTTCATTTTGAAATTTTTGCTTCAAATAAACTGATGCTTATTAATGCATGTCATTCAATTTGAAAGTACTGAAACTGTTTCTAATAGCTTTCAAAATAATTCTGCAGCCTTCTTCTTCTAGAAGTCTTATAATTTAAGAAAATTTCAGTATTTGGAAGGAAAAAACAAATAACTGGAGGTAATATTTTTTCCTTCTTATTGATGATCACTTTAAAAGACACAAAGAAGATTTCCAGAAACCTCACTAGCCTTGATTTTTCACTTGCGCTCTGACCTTTTCCATCATACTGACAGTACAAAAGCCCTTTAAAATGGAAATAACCCAGCGGCTCAAGAGGTTCTTGATGTAAATGAAAATCAGGTTCACTGAGTACAAAGAAAGCTGAGGAAAATTAACCCTGTAGTTAAACACATTCTCCTGAAATAAATGCTAATTACATAGGGGAGAGAAAGTTCAAATGAGACCCTGAACCTCAATGCACAGGCAGTCAAACATGAGCACAGGAAAGGTATCACTGCAACACACACGCTACTCTAAAACAGACAAGGAGTCCCCTGCCCACATCAATTGATTTTACAGCTGCAGACTTTTTTTTTATTTTTGTTCCATACTTTATATGGTGATTTTTTTCATTTCATAGAAGGTCAAAATCTTGTTCTGAATCACGTCTGAAAAAACTTAGAGTACCATCCTAAGAGTATTCAACTCATTGAGGCATTAAATGCATTTCTGGCTGCAGTGCTCACAAAATTGTAGCCATACCAGATAAACTAACCAAGCAAACTCTTAGTAAATTCAAGATGACACTTCTTTTTTCTTCCCAGTCAGAAAAAGTCAGACCATAAAGCAAGCAGCAAGTGTTATTATTTCTCTCTGTGTTCCCTGACTTTTGGGGTAAAAATGCACTTCAGGATTAAGAAGAATGTATCATGAACTTTCTCAAGAGACTAACAATTAATCAGCAAGTGTCCAAGAAAGAACAGTGTGAAAACGAACAAAAATTTCAGGAATTTCTTAAGGAACTGTTACAGTCAGGCAAACTACTTTATTTGTTGCAAATAAATTGGTTGTCTTACATCTGAATTTGAATCGTCCTTTTTACTTTAGCTGATATCCTTCAAATATCAGAAGGAAGCAATATTAGGCAGTAATTAAAACACTATCAATGAATGTTGCAGAAACTAGGAATATGACAAAACTCAGTAACCTTGACCTAAGGCAAAACCATCAGTATTTATTATCATGCTTGGTTTGTTTTGGTTTTTTGGTTTTTCTTTTGTAAGAGCATGAGAATACAACATCAACCACTATAAAGTCCTTGGAAACAGACAAAAAAGCCCCAGTGAACTATGGTTTGGCAAATCTTGGCTTTTCAGAGAAGTGAAAATTGTTAGTGGAAGTTTGATTTCTGCTGTGTGATTTAGCTGCTTACATTCAAATATACATGTGGTTGGGGGAAGGTTTATCTAGGGTAATAGCAAAGACATTCAGAATGGTTTATTTAGGAAATTTTGCCAACCATTTGAAAAAGTAACCTACGATATATTCCTAGCAATAGCATTCTGTATTTCTGGAAAAGCCTTGGACTCTGCTCTCTTCTTGTGAAAAGAAATCATAAAAAGAATTCTTCTGGAGGCATATGGTATGCGTTTTCTAACAGGCAACAGATTTTATTACTAATTTGTTTTTATCGTCTCCTTGGTGAAGTATGTAATAAGCTACACACTATTTGCCAGGAGTTACATAAATCATCCTTGCTCTTGAAAAGGAAATTTGGCTGTATGAAAATAATAATTCAGTAAAATAAGATCAGTAGTAAAAGGACTGTTTCAGTATTACAATCTGCCCATCTTGTAGAAATACCACCTGTACGTCCACTTGTAACAGACAGGTAACTTAAGGTTAATAAGCAGTTTAAAGAAAAATATCAGCTAAATCACCTGAAAGATCCCTGATCCGACAGCTGTTTTAAAAAGTAATGCAACGTAAGAAAAAATATTGGATTATATGGTGTTTTGAGGAGCTTGTAAATCCCTACTGCAAGACCTGGCTGATACTGAAGAACTGGTTCTCTCACTAAGGAAAGGAGAGACCAAACTGAACTCATCAACTGAGCAACAAGGTGTCAGTGGTGAACTTGAAAACAAGGCTCTGTGCTATGCAATACATTTATTGATGGGATACTTAAATCCACATTTGTGTGAGAACACACCCTTGTGATTCTGTATCCTTATTGTGAACTCTGTGATACTTACTGCTCACTGGACTGGAAAGAATACCTCTCTCAGTAATTCAGGAATGAGAAGATTGTATTTCACTTCCAGTTTGAATCAAGCAGACTACAAGATGAAGTCATTTATAAGACTGTAATTGTCCCATCAGTGACAGATGAGAGTAGCGATCTGAGTCTTTCTCCTTTCAAGCTCATTACAGAAGATTTAACACAGTGAATGACAGCACACTCATTAAGAAACAGAGGTGTTTGGAAGATTTAATCCGAATGAGGAGAGTTTGCAATCATTAACATTTTTGTAGAAAATGCAGCAACCCAAATCCCCACAGGAACCTTAGATTGAGATTTGCTCTCTCTGCTGGGTTATTAATGAATGTGTGAGGCTGGTGCAAATGAGTCATGCAGAGCTGCAGCAGATTTCTGTTTTCTTAAATGTCTCATTACAGTATGTGTCAATATGGCAATGTTACAACTGCTAGGCACATAGAGACACAACTAGGCATTAACATCTGAATTTCAGCAGTTATTTCTAAAGCCCTAAATGTTAATCAGTGTTTTCCACACAAAAATTACACAGAATCTGAACAACATGTTTTATTGCAGTGTAAAATGTTTCCTTATGTGAAACTCGTTATCTAGAAGACAAGTGTTCAAACAGAACCATGTCCTTTTTTTAGTATCTCCAGGATAAATAGTAAAAAATTAGGTTTTGATTACCTACAAAACACTCACTTTACTCAAACTGAATTTTCTTTGAGATGCTTGCATTTTCAGAAAGGATGGCATTCTGTTCACACAATTCATAAAACTGTTAAATAGTCTTTTCAACATAAAATAAAACTGAAACACAACTCTGTCGAAGAAATGTTTCAGCATTAGTCCTCCGAGAAGTGGACTGTGCTGTAGAAAACATAGGAATGAAATATGTAACACCTACCTGTATCAGGAAGGTTAAACCACAGAATTTTCTTGGAATGTCAATGTTATGCAGGACAGAGTCATTGAGAGTCTCCTGCACTGAGGAACCCTACACGATACTATACATTGAGAGCTATTATTTTATCTAGAGGATAGATTAGGCTATGACTGATTTTGCAAATATCAAGAGGAAAAAATAATTTTGTTATTCCTGCTGGAACAATATTCTGTCTCTTACTACATGCATTTAATATCTCTTCTTAATCCTCTTGAAAACCATGAGAATCTCAAGGGATTAAGAAATGACTCTCTCCGATTATTTTTAATATATACATAGCTGTGTTTTACAGATTTTTGCCATAAAGCATATTAGGATAAAATTAAATATACAACATTAGCTAGCAGTCTTTGTGGAAGCATGACTGTACTGCAAAAAGAATCAGGAAATTAGAGGAAATCCTAGATACTGACAATTTACTTGTCAGTTCAACATGCGTATTTGAAAGCACTGGAACTATAACCGAAAACACAAGGATTCAAATGTAAAGAATGGCTAAAATGTGTCAGTTTTAATATTTGGAAAGTACGGTTCCGCAAGAAATGGAGGAAAAATTTTTCCATACATACATTATTTATTAAGATCAATTTATTGAATGCTGCAAGTAAAACTAAAAATTAGCTGAGAATTATTGCATTTTAAATTCTCTTTCCAGTATAGCTATTTTTATATATAGCTATAATAGATCTAAGGAAAAGAAAGATACTATGACTTTAAATTAATTTATGTTGAGCACAGTGGGTACCAGAGTCAATTCATGTTGCCATGACAACAGACACTGAAAATTTAAACATCCAGTGACAGGCTGAACTCCCTATAAAGAAGCTACTCTGCATTAAAATGGTATACTAGTGAAACATTAAACAGATCTACATGCAACCTATTTATATTAAGCAGACAGCTTGATTACAGCTTTTAAGGAATATAACTTTTCCGGCACTAAGTTTATTATTTCAGTTTAAATTTCTCTAAGATTTAAAGAGCAACCTGAAGACTAGTAAGTAAAAAGATGAAGTAGCCAATTAAGATGGACTCTTGAAAAAAGATACCTTTTTATTTCTTTTTAGGAATGTAATTGCATTATCTGTCTGTCATATATATTTGATTAAATTGTCTCTGCAAAATATATCATCCCATACACAAAATGAAGCCTGTATATACAGCAGGTTGTCCTTTGGATATTCATTACAAGCAAGCATTTGAAAGCCTCATAATGCATAACTATTTCTCAGAAGGTTCTTTAACAACTTACAGAATTACTGGATTTGAGAAGGAATATGTTGTGCTTGCACTCAGCAGGTTTGTATAAACCAGCCTCATGTATTCTAAATGCAGAAGAATTTGTTGCACTCGTGCAGAAAGTTTCAAGTCATAGACATAAACCAAGTGGAGGGAAAAGCATTTTGTTATCTACCAGTCAAACTATCCAATGAAAGGATACAAAAGATGTAGACAAGAAGTGAAACCACCACCATGATTTTTGCTCTGAAAAATCACCATTTGACACTACGTGGAGCAGCACACACCGCTTTAGATCTGGTGGGCAGAATTCCTCCCACAACAACACACCTTTAATGGCTGTCCCTTAAAAGAATCACATTCTGAAAAAGCTGTATCAGTTTTTGAAAAATAACTAATTGGCAATAATTCTAACCCAAGAGGATTTAATTAACTATTCCTACTTCATGGTGTATATAATTAATACACTAACGACATGAAAACATTGCCAAGATTTATGTCTAATTTTAATTTCCTTCTTAGCATTCCTCAGTTTGCTCTCTGTAGTTCCTGACACTCCCAGTCTTCTACCATCTGTGAGACTGCACAGGAAGTTTGGACCATTGGAAAATCCATCCTGGAGAATTCCAAACATTTACTAAAGTAATGATATTACCTTTCTCAATATCAGCTTGTTCATATGTTCACAAATGAGCCCCTTGCATACCACCTTAGTCATTGCTGAAGCACAACATCCAGATAAACACTAGCACTCCTTGTCGGCCTCCGGTGCACTTCCATACTCTGCAACCTCCTTCCACCCATCCATCCCCTCTCCTCAGGCTTTGTCCATTTGTGCTCACGCCAGCTCTGGCATAGCACAGTTGTGCTCTCAAGTTGCTGGAACCAGAGCTGCAGATCAGGAGCTGCTCCCAGTAGGGGCTGGGAGAAGCCCCACGGGACACTGTCCCTGCTTCTCCTGGGACCTGCACTATGTTCTGGATAAAGTCTCTGGCCTGAGCTATCCTGCAGGTATCCCTGTGTTCTTGTGCCTGGTCATGCATGTCCCTGCACCCAGCTGTGACCCACACCGGACCTGCCTAAATATCCTTGTGTAGTCATCTTGCTAGGTGTCCCTGGCTGCTGTCACTGCTCCCTGTTGTCCCCTGTCCCACAGCACCGTGGGGCTGCATCCTGTCTTCCTGCCTGCTCCACCGCCACCCCCAGCACCAGCAGCACCCTCCTGGTGCTTCCTCATATCCCACTTGCTGAACTGCTGATCTGAGCTTTTACTGTGAAAGTTTCTTATCTCGTTTAAAGCAGGAAACACTGTTGTTTGTTTATGTAGGATTCTCTAGCAGCATAAGGAAGAAATTAAACATGAACCAAAACATGGCACAGTTCCTAGATCCAGTTATCCAGCTCCATCATGCACATGCCAGAACATGCGTAGCCCGGGTGCCTTCCCAACGCCCACAAAGGACTCCAGGTGCTGTGCTCAGTAGCAGCACAGCTACGCCGTACCACCACAACGACAAACCCAGAATAATCTGCCTTCCCATCTGTAATGGAGGTTTGGAGCTTGCAACTTCTTTCACTGAGCAGTCAAATTTTTTTTACCTTCTTCCCTGGACAATGTGGACAACATTTTTGAGGCACGGCCTTTTCTGTTACCTCACCATGATACTGTTCATAAAATATGGTGGGGATTTTTCAGTAATTAGTCCCTACTTATGCATCAAGGATAAGTGAGTAACTGATTACGTCTTTTCAGGGCTTTCAGTAGATGGAGCTTTCTCAGAGAAGTATTATGTGTTTGTGGTGACCTTTTGTGAATGCATTGAAAAGATGAGAAAATGGGAACATTTTGCCAGCAAAACAGGGCAGCTCTGTGCAGAAGCCAAAAGTAAGGCAGCAAATTGCCTGGAGTAGGAAAACATCTGGCATCCTTCAGTGCTGCTGCCGAAGGGGAGGTCAAGACTGGTAGCGTACCCCTGGGGATACGAGAGGGAAAGCAGAGCATCCCTTCTCAGAAACAGGTCATCTAATTGTGTTCTAGGAAACAGACCAGGAACAGCAGTGAAAATAAACTCCATTTTTCACCATTCTACTCACCAGTTCCTTCTTTGGCTTCCGTCTTCCTTCCATGACAACTGTAGTTGAGCTCTGTCCACTCTGACCCATCTCTAGGAATGAAATACTCTCTTTGGTACCACTGAGGGGCCTCCAGACGATAAGGGGGGCAGAGGCTGTCAGTCCTGAGACTGAAATGGGGTCCTGGGCTGAGGACAGGTGATGAGAGCCTCGGTGGGGCAGGCAGGGACAGACAGGGCTTCCAGTGCTCATGGCAGAAGCGACTCACACAGCGTGTCATTCCAGAGGCAAATGTGCAGCCACTAAACATTGCTGTTACCTTCTTGCAAGGAAAAGCAAGGTTGTGCAATGTATTTTACATCAATTTTTGCTTATATCTGAATATAATTGTATTTAATTATAAATTAAATATTCTTGAAGAAAATTTGTGTCATTCAAGTTGTAATGTACTCAGCAAAAAACTTCCTGCTGGTCCTTCTCTAGAGGTAGAACAGCTGATGAATATGAAGTTTGTTTTCATATAGGTCATGACTGAAATTTCTTTCAGGGTTTACTGTGCCAAAAATCTAGTCTGCCAATGCTTTCTATTTTTTTATTTACAAACATTGCTATATAGCTCTCTTAATAGTGTAGTGGATTCAATTTTCTCTGGCAAGCTCACATTTTTCTATGTCTTCAAAAAAAAGTTTGCGAAGTCAATAAATTAACATAGAAATTCTTCTTTTACTTTCAGATTATGAACAAGACTGCCTTTTGCCATGAGAGTAACTTATGATATGAAGTATCTCATAATAACATTAGATGGCACACAAAGAACAGCAGAGTTGAGTTTTAATTAAGATAAAGGGATGAGTTGAGTAATGTCCTAATAAAAATTGCATCTCAGAAACGAAACATCCAAACATCCATCAGCTGTTCTTGCTGTAAGTTTTCAAGGCTTATTTAGGAACAGTGGAACAAATAAATCTTCTCTTACAATAAGTTCATTAACTTTTAAGACTTCAAGAGATTTTGGGGCCCTTCTGGCTGTTTTAATCACCAAATTTTTGGACTACTTCCTGTTCCAATTCTTCTGGAACTGCTGAGTAAACCACAAAGTTTATATTAATAAAATTGGGCTGGGGGTGGGGGGTGGAGTTAGAGAAGCATTTAAGGTTCTTCAGCATAAATCAGCCCAAACACATGAAGTCAAGTCATTATAAAATTAGCTCTATTACTTTCAAGTGGAACGCATTTTTTTGTTCTGACATCCTAAAAGAGTTCATATTTTCTGCTGTATAACAAAGAAACCAATCCATGGGATGACTAAGAGATGAAACAGCTTTGGTGATTCATCCTAGTTCAAGAATGAGCATGTACAAACATAAAAAAAAGTATTTACTCAGTACAGATTTGGAGATCTACTTTACAGCAACAAAAGTATACCACTCAGGGCAGGCCTGCATCGAATAATAATAGCACTGCCTATTTTTCCTCTTCCCTATGATTGAAAGTAATGTGCATTATTTATGAATTGCTTCTTCTCTACAGAAATGCAACCACTTCAGGGGCATACCTGTAATTGAAATGTCTCTTGCAATATTTTGAGAAGTAAAAGCATTTTCAGTGGAATGAAAAGCAAATAGTGAAAAAGATTGCAATAGAATTAGAATATATAAAGCATTTTTAATACATATGTATTAAAAAATACATAAATTTAATAATCTTTTTTTCTTTTTTCTTTGATAGATGGTGTGTTTTTCTGAAAGTAAAATGATGTATTTTCTCAAAATCAAATGTAAACTACAGTAAGGAAGATTTTGGAGAAGCAACTCAATTTTTATAGACAATCAAAGATCATTATATTTCTTTATTTTACAGTTTTGCCTGATGCTATCCTGGCAATACTGCAGATATCTGCAGAAGAATCTGAGACAGAATTCAGAAATTCTTTTATTAAGACAGGGAAGAGAGCATCAAAAATTCTCTGTCAAATTTTGTGATCCCTCTACTAAAATACCTCACCAGCAGAGACTGCCTTTGTAGTTACGCCTTACACTATATACTGTGCTGCACTTTGACCCATGACTAAGAGCAAATGCCTAAGATAATAACATTTCTTAATCAGCCAGAAAGCTTGCAATTAACCCAAGAATGATACTCCCTGCCCTGCTTTTCCTAAGGCTCTATCCACTGCATCTGAGGTACTCACAGTGCCTGCAGCTAGCACATTTATTTTTCTAGGATATTGTTAAAACCAGCTAGTGGCATAGACTGTTGTCACAGGATATCTCAAAGTACTTCGGAGCAGTGCTTGTTGGATGTCAAGATTCTGATGTCTAAGTGCAGAGACTGATGGCATTACAATGTTCAATTGAATTTTTGGATCACTAAGACGAAGCATGCATGTCATTGGTGAAATGAGCATTTAGTACAGCGAACCATGCAGAGCTTAATACCCACATTGTTGATCTAAGCTCCCAAAATGACAAGAACGTGTTACAAGAACTTTGTAACACGTTCTTGTCATTTTGTAAGCTTGCCTCTTTGTGAAAATTTGGGGGCCTTCTGATTTTCTAAAGTATATTTCTCTTCTACTATAAATTTTGATAAGGTGCTAAGCTTGAAATTAATGGCATGACCAGATCCCCAGACATTAAATTAAATGAGTAAGCAGTGCTAGTCAAACCTCGTAAAATTCCTGACTTGTCCAATATACATTTGATAGTGCATGTTCATCCACTGCATTCCTCTACTTAGGCATGCATGTATGTACTACAGAGCAAGCAGAAAAACAGTGTCAAACAGTGAGCTGAACCTACATCTGTTACTTTATCAGAGAGTGACAGCATTTCAGGTATAGATCTTGAAGATCTCTGCTACAGTGACTTAGCATTATAAATGTCACTGGCATAACAAGTTTGGCAATTTAAATTAGTTTATATAGAGGTAATGAGCTCCAGAGGGAAGAGTTTGGGCTGATACACTAGAGAAGTATACTATACACTAGATAAGTATACTTAATAAAGCCAAAAGTGTCATTGATGGTGGGGACATAACAAGCATATTTAAAAGGCACTAAGGCTTCTACCATTTGAGCTAATAGGAGATAGCACCATAAGAGGCTTAAGGTCCTTCTTATAGAGTGAACAGGGTCTGTGTTTTAAAGATGTGGTCAAGAATTTTATGCATGAGATAGAAAATACTATATGCAAGTTTCACATGTGCAAGAATGAGTGAATTAAACAGAACTGAGACTAGAAGGCTTCGATAATCACTGTCAATTTGTTGTAACTGTATTAAATACCAACTTTATCATCTGGATTTTTTTGATTTTTACTTGTCAGAATGGAAGGAGACACTAGCTGAAGTTACCCTCAGCACATCATGGGTAATGGGAATGCAGTAATTTGGAGCTGTCCACAAGTTAGCTTGTCAAAAGAAGAATTAAGTAGAAAACAAGGTCTGGAATGACAATTTTTCATTTTTCTTCCACAGAGAGGAGAAAAAGATGGTGAAGGCAGTTCTCCTAGCTCAGGGAAAATTCTTTAAATACCTTACCTAGAAAGAAAGCTTGAGGTGATTAAGCTGAAAACAAGCTGCAAACACCATGGTAGCCTTTAGAAAGTTATATGTATTAATGCTAATTTGGATAGATCTCTAGAAGCTTCAGCTACAACTAGACATTAGAATCAAAATTCCCGTGGCAGGTTCAGATCTTTTCAGATAAATGTCAGAATGACAATGTTGAGTCTTAAAACAGAAATGCAAAATGCTAAAAGAAATGTGGTGGTAAAGGTAGATACAGGCATAGAAGTCTCAAAGACTTTTTTTCCGTATTAGACATTCCAGTGACACCCCATAACATATATCATCCTTGTATTGATGGACCTCCTCTCCAGGCTGCAAGGTAATTCACTTTCCATACTGTATTTTCAACAAGGAGCTGAGGTGTTCAGAGTCAGATATGAATAAGGTTTTAGGCTGAATCTTAATGTCCTGGCTCAAGGCCAGATTGTGTTAGGGTTCATATTCAGAGATATAAATCTGAAGAGTGCTTCTCAGAAGGAATCAATTAAAAATTACATCCATTTGAAATAATGGAAACCTCACAATATCTGCCAGTTCTGCTGCATTGTATTCCTACGCTCAGAGCAGCACAGAGATTAAAAGCTCATGGACAGCGCTTTGGCTCCAGCTCAGCAAAACACACCAAGAACATGCTGCTTAACCATGGCCTGATTCTGGAAATGAGGTTACAAAATGACAAAACCACCTCATTGGCTCATCTCTCAGTCAGCCAAAACATTGCCTTGTGTTACTGAGGTTTTAGACTATGAGTTACAAATAATTATCATAATAATTTATGCCATTATATTGACTGCATGTATAATATATTTAAGAACACCTTATAACAAAGAAAACAGAAAGAAATGCGCACAGTAGAAAGCTTCTATTTCAGCTTGTAGTATAACACTGATGCCATTTCCAAAATGCTTTGCTTTATCCCAGACTTCCTTCACAGCACAGAAGGGGTATTTACATTTTCTCTGTGTTTGTGGCTAACATTTCATAAGAATGAGTGGCCCTCATGTTGTCAGATTTAAAGACTCAGCTGGATGAGAGAAAATAACAGTCCATTGTGCCAGGCACAATCTTGGTGTATTAATGACATGTGGAAATGCTAGATTAAGACCTGGAATGCATTTTTCAGTTCCAAACTTAGTCAAAAAACAAAGAATGTTAGAATTAATGTTTAAATTAGCTCATTATCTATTTGTGTCGTTAGTCTTGAAGATTTGTCCTTGACTGAGTTTTAGTTTTACACACTGTTTAACAGCTGGTGGTCTTGATTTACTCCTCAAGCAGTATAGAGTATTCTTACGTTTATCCCACGAAAGGGATGAAGTA
>VZTA01019778.1:1187-24149 GCA_013398855.1 Mohoua ochrocephala
AAGGAGGAAACCAGTATCTTTGTCAGACAATGATAAAAAGACTTGACTCATCTTTGCACCATAAGAAGATTCCTGCAGTCTGTGTGCGCACAACCAAGGGAATCAAGTCAGAGTGGTGAGGCAATATTGACAGCGTAATCAGTACCAGAATAATGTATCTCACAGTGTTAAAATTCACAAGCAATTGTTCATAAATGATACACAAGAACAATTCTACTACCAGAAAACAGACATTACAGAACATTAGGAAGAGATACTAGAAGAAAAATCAAAAAGCTAGTTAAAGAAGAAGTATATAAAAAGTGGAAGGAAATTTTGACAGTGAACTCTACAACACAATAGAAAAAAAANTAGAAAAAAAAATAACCATTAGACCAACTAATCTACATATTTTTAGAGCAAAGACTTTTAGGATGGTTTCCTAAACAAACCATTGATTTCCTGTCTTTGGGTATTCTAAAGTTAATACTGGATATTTTTGTAAGTAATATTACCAAGGACACACCAGGGAGAATGCAACTTCTCTGCATCCTGTTAAGAAGCCAGACTAATCATTCTTTTTCTACAATCTATTCAGGGAAAAATGATCCTGAGTACATCAATACCGAAGGTGAAAAATTAGAAACCCACATGACTCATTTTATTTTCAGTAATTACAATCCATGAACTGCCCCAAGAACTTCTCTTATTTGGTAGTTCCTTGGTACTGCAGTTACAGTTGACAACACACCCCTTCCACCAAAAAAGTAGTCTTGGATGCTTCTGTATCTCAGCTGATGTAAGAAAACATCCTATACATAGAATTGCAACTGGAAGCACAGGAAAGAGAGCACAGAAAGCACTTGGTCTCGCTGATCTTCCACTGCTAGCTACACATTGTGATGAGAAACAGCAAAGATAGAAAGTGCTTGGAGATAAGGACATGAACACATGACTGTGATAACACGTGCTCTGGTACCATGGTATTGAAAATTCATGCAAGAATTCACTGATAAAAACTGTTCATAGGTGTGTATATGCACAGAACATACAGCAACCTCAGAAGAGTCATTAAGAAATTACCCAGTTTCTTCTGTCTTTTGACAGCTTTGTGAACCAGGGAAGGCAGCAGCACTGAGAAGAATGCACAAACTAAAAGGATTGAACTTAGAGCCCTCAGCACAATTTTGTCTCAAAATCATCCAAAACATAATTCTGCATGCCGTAGTTGCTCTCCAGATCACATTATTTAGCTCCAAATATACTTGTGTCAGAGGGACCTTTCATTTCTCACAACAATTTACAAACACCCACGGTGTAATTTAGCTGTACCCAGATGTACACTGTGGCCTACAGAGTAACACCTAGACTGCCCAGCTATTTCACAGTAGGACTGATTATCTGCCTGAACATCAGATGTGCTTGCTCATTCTTACTTGTTCATCCACGGTTGTCAGAGGAAAATTACGCCAGGGGAAGTCCTGCATGCAATGACTAGCAGGATTAACACAACAGAGCAAACATACATAATCAGTGCAGTGTAGACTTACTAAGCTGAAAACTTGGACAAAGAACCCATGCTTTCATCCCTCTAAAACAATTCTCAGAGACCTGTTAAAATTTTAAAATCGGAAGGAAGAATTTCCATATGTGTTGTATGACTTGAAGAAATTGCTTACTGCAGAGTTTCTACTGGACTTCTGGCAACATCTACCACCAAACCACAAAGATAACTTAAGAAATTGAACATTTTTTACATGGTTTTAGTTAAGCTCTTCATCTACTCCAAGCAAAATTCTTCTTTCAAATCTTCATGGTTATCAGCCTATATCTCCATCTCTGTAGAAGTAGAATGGAGCTAAATTACTCAGTAAGAAGTTTTGCATTAGTTTTGTTGGAACAATTCTAGAAGGGATTTTATTTACCTTGTATCGAAGAACTTAGGTGACACTCCTTAAAAAGGAGTTTGGATTCAATTCTATTGCAGCAAGTACAGAAGCTGGGGGGTGGGGAGGGAGGGTTTGGAGAGCAAGTATGCTGAGTTCCATTGGGGTTTTTTTAATACTTTGATTGTAATACCTGAAACAGGAGGTAGGAAACATGGGATTTAGTGACAAAAGCCCTATGAAAATAAGTGAAGCACTTTGCTTTGTACCATATGAGAGTCTGACCTCTACCGCAGCTTGTAGAAGACAGACCAAGTCTGCCCTGCAACAAACCCTAACACTTCTCAGCACCTAAACGGTATTTTGAAACACTCAATTAAATTGAGGCTTTACTACCTCAAAACAAAAAATAAAAAACCTGTAAGAGACTAAAATGATTGTATCATTTTCCTAATCTGAACAGATGCAGTGAAAGACAAGCAAGACGGATGTTTGCAGGGGAATCCCCTAAGCTACATCAGGCATGATTCTAACTGAACTGCAAACATTCAGTTTCACAAAACCTGCTCGAGGTTGTAAAATTTAAACACTATGATATGTGAAGCAACAGAGACAACCAGGATATCACTTGGCAGAAGTTTTATTCTCTGTATGGGTTTCAGTACTCTCGCACATTCCAGGCAAGAAGTCTACAAGTCCTGGTTGCTTTATCCCAGTACATGGAAACTGTTCATCAAAGCTTACCTGTGGATCTATCAGTGCAACTAAAAATGATATCTGTATATTCTGTCATAACATTTCCTGATGAATTATGGACATTTCTCACATGGTGCACCTTTGACAGATTCTGCTACACATATCTGTACTTTTTCTATCATTAATTTACTTTTTATTAAAGAAGAAAAATGACCCTCATCATTTCCTTGTTCTATCTCATGGATTATCTAGAGAACTCACTGAAGAACACAGAAAAAATATAAGAGAGAAAAGTCTTTTTCAGGAAATTAAACATTGTGTGGGATGCAGAGTATTCTAAAGGACTTAATTATTTTTATTTACAGAGCAAATTCAAGCAACAAGATGGAACCTGAAATCAGCTATTCATCTTCACTTTTTTTTAAGGCAGAAAAAAATTTCCTAGTTTAAGCATTATATCTGCTGGTTTAACCACAGGATTCAGCTATTTATAGAAAAACCAAAGTATTATGATAGAGATTTGTGCAGTAACAGGGGTTAAAAAAGCAAACATTATGAGTACCACACACTGATTTAATTACTAGATATGTTTGAAACCCCAATAGCTGGGAAGCCAGAACTAGTATATATAAAACACAGCATCCTTAGTCCTCAATCCTATAGACTTCTACACAGTTTGATACCAGCATCCCACAGATTAATTTGCAGCACAAGCAGTTTATTGTATAATATGCTGTTAAGAGCTAAGCCATCGAAAAGGTCTAATGGAATCAAAGGCATTTTAAACTCACCAGCTGGTCTGACAATTTTGGTAGTGATCTTAAAATACTTTTAATGATATGCAAAAATTTCATATTTCCCTATGAAATATTACTATTCATCTAAAAAAAAATTCAGATTAACTGAAAGTAATTGGAAAACTAAACACTACAAAGAGAAAGTACAGAGCAAGGCCTGGCCTTTCTCGCTGTCTCACTGCAGGCTTTTATCCCTGTTAGAAACAGGATGTAGTCTTTTTAACTGAAAGTGGATCATTTTTTCCCCAGAAAGATAAAACAATTCCTTCAGCCAAAAAATTAGAAAACGCGAAGAAACTGAAATGCTTTCACTTCAGCTGAACTGCTCATATCTAAGATGCATTTTGAAAGAAGATCAAACTCAGGCCAGTTAAATATTAGCCAGAAGTCAAACTTTTCCATTCACTTTAAACCTAAATTCTGGTGCACTGACACTCTCTGTGGCCTCTCTAAAAGATTCAGAATGAACAAACTCCTTGTGAGCATTGTGTTACCTGGGTTTAAAGGATGGCATAGTTAGAGAAGAAGCTGGATATTTGCACTCCCATCTGTGACAAGCCTGGGATTCTGCACTTTAATTTTTGAAGAACTATATAAGGCTTCTCCTGGCAGAGGATTCATGGAATTATGATTATCTCTTTTATTTAATTCCACATGCAATGCAATTCGAACCATTGTTCATAGAATCACAGGTGAACATTCAGGTAAAAGTTACAGTGCAAGTGACAGAGTAACTCAAGCCTCTCCAAAAACAAGTGGTTTTATTTGCCCATTGAGCAAGAGTTATCAGGACTGCTTGCAAAATTTTCTCACCATTTTTATCCCCATGAACTCTAGTAACTTCCATCATTTTAAAGGAGAAGCAGCATAACTTGATACCCATGTAATTATTCTCTCTCCCTCAGGTGGTCTTCACTTGCTTGCCTGCCTGCCTGCTCTCACTCAGAGACTTTTATGTGAAGATAAGGATCCTCTTTGATCTCCAGTTACCTCCTTGAGGGCCTAAGACATTCTTTTCTCTGCGGAACCACCCCGGTAATTTTGTTCCCATTGATGGTACAACTGCAGTCTCCTCAAGAAACTTTATCTTTGTTATTTTTTTCTTACTCAAAATTTGCACTGGGCTCTATTACATTTTATTATTTCAAGGTTACAGCAAATAAATTCCTATTAAGTTTGGGAGAATGGAAAGTGATGTATTTGTGTACAGCAATATTATTTCAGACACTGGTATCTTATTGGTGCAAGTCTTCATAGAGGCAGAAGAAACAGCAGACACGACGTGAGAACGTGTGCCTATGTTTTGGTTCTCAGATACTCGCATGCTCAAGTGTCTTACTGGGTTTCCTAAAAGAAGCAATATGGAACTACAGTATTTAATTCTCCAGGTTAATAAAATTTTCCCAAATGTTTTTCTTTTGGGTTTGTTTTTTTTTTTGGAGTGGGGAGTGACATTTAGGAAAACATTTTCACCATGAGTCCTTTGCTCAGTTCTAGTCCTAAGAAAAATGCCCCTTAGTACATACCTAATTATTTTCAGATAATTTGGTGCATTTCAAGTTATTTCCTTCATTCCACATCCATACCTGTAATAATTGGTGTTCTATCACAGACTGAAAGCATAACTCTAAACAAAGATAAAAGTAGCCTGACAGCTGCACAAAGATGTAATTAGGAATCTCTACGTTTACTTTAAACCATGCAATTGACGCAGAAACGTATGAATCAGATGGTATCTTCATAATATCCTCACAACACTTCCAAAGTCAATTACTGTCACATTTATTTCAGATCATTCAAGGGATGTCATTTACTCCCTGTCTTAAAAAAAAAATCTATTTTCAGGGCCACAGTTCAGTTTAATAATTCATTAGCAGATCCTTGGTACTGATGCCTGGGAAGAATTTCAGAACTGTGGGTGTTTTTAGCTCTCATAATTGCTGTTTCCATTCAATTCAAACTCCACACTCTTATTTTCAATCATGTCCAAATAATTAACCATATCAAGAACTTGATAACTGTATACCTGTTGATTTAAAATGCCATGCTTATTTTAATATTTTTGTACATCTTTTCTACAATTCCCTAAACAGCCACTTGCACTGGAACTACCTTTAAAAACCTGGTCAGTGCCATAAGCACACTGGGACTAACTTGGGGTCTGTCTTCCAACGTGCTCTTGAAAAATCCAAAGGAACTCCACATAGCACAGCAGAAATTACTTGGATTATGTTGTCAAGAAATAGGATTCCCCTATAGCCCTAAGAAAATATTTTGTAGGACCAGAGAAAAGTTCCTGTAAATAAAGGACAACCTCCAAAGAGTGGCCTGGTATTGCAAAAAGCCTACTCAGCTGTATAAAAAGAAAACGCCAGACTTAAATCTATTTAAAAGGTGATCTAACCTCATCAGGCTCAGTGAACTCCTGGTATTTGCTCAAATATTTACATTTTCTAATCATAAAGATGTTTCTTTTCCCTGTTGCTGCACAAAACTCTCAAAGAAAAGTTCACCATTTTNCACCATTTTCCATCAAAATGATGCAATCACCAAAGTGAGCCACCACAGCATCCTGTCCTGCTCTGTCCTGTCCTTTCCCATTCAGTATAGTCAGACTCTCTCCTGCCTTGTTTCACACCAGTATCATTCTGCTTTTGTCACCTGCAGAACTGCCATAACATAAGAAGTGACATTGACTACATCACATTTTTCATCAATTAAATTAAAAAGAGAAAATCCTGTAACAGTTTTTTTCTGAATACTCACTCCTCCTCCTATAATCCCACAAATTTTTGGTTGCGAGAGAGAAAAGGTCAGTCAACAGGGAGACTCTTTAAGATGACAGATTCATCTTTGAGATCACTAAATCTGAAATAGTTTTAGAAAGAACTTGTAAGTGCTAATAATAAAAGGTCTTGACATGATTGGCCCACTGTTCCCGTAGGACAAAAGCCACTTTGAAAAGTACATCAAGATCCTCTACTACTTGAACCTACTTCAGATAATAGGATATAAGGACTTTAAAGGGAGATATTGTCAAGGAACACAGGAATATGGCAAGATTTAATTATGCCCTTACAATATTTTAAACACATTAAATGGGCTATATAGGCTGGATCCAAAGATTACAGCATTCTGTGAAAAGACTCCTACTGACAAGAAAGGTGCTATAAAGCAATTATTCACTTACTTGAAATTCTTTTTCTATTTGCAAAGCCATTCAGCAGATCTGTCACTTGCAAACTGTCAGCTCACTGTGCAAGGAGCAGGAGTTCAGCGTTAATATATTTTTATAAAAGACATAGTCACACAGGAAACAGACATGTTTTCTGCTATGAAAGACATCCAAAAAAGAGTTTTGATAACATTGCAAGCCGTTTGTCGTGAACGTACCATGAAAGTGTGGCAGCAGGAAAAACAGAGATTAATTAAGAAACCACAATGTTATAAACCCAGGAGAAATCAAGCAGGCATACATTCAATAGCCACAGTCAAAACTGTAAAATAAGAAATCTGCAAGTATGAGCACTCAGGTGGTCTTTCTAATTTTTGAAAGAAAAAACCACCAAAAATTGGAATACGGCATTATCAAATATATGACTGTGCCACAAGACATACCTACAGAATCACACAGAATGAACTAGGTTGGAAAAGACCTTTAGGACCATCAAGTCCAACCTATGACCTAACACCTCCTCATCAACTAAATCACGGCACTGAGTGCCACGTCCAGTCTTTTTTTAAACACATCCAGGGATGGTGACTCCGCCACCTCCCTGGGCAGACAATTCCAGCATACAGTCACTCTTTCAGTGAAGAATTTTTTTGTAACATCTAACCTAAACTTCCCTTGGTGCAGGCCTTTTCAGCTAAATAACCTTAGAGGAACATTTTATTAAATTTTCAAGATATAATTGTCAAAATATCCTTCCCTGCGCTCTGACTGCATGTTGACCGAATTCCTTATTGGTCTCAATGGAATACCAGCACCCTGTTGCATTATAGCAATGGTTTCATTAACTTTCAAAATGCAGTATGCTGGATGTAGCCATGAGATTTTTGTAAATTTGAAACTATTCAATAACTGAGAGAAGCTGAAAATTATATTCATGAAGACAACCTGACAAGGCCATTTGGTGAGCTCAAATTTTTCACCCAGTGTCAGATATTCTAATTATAACATTCAGTTGCAAGACGTTTTTATTGAAGTAAAAGCCTTATTTAATCTGCTACAAAAGGTAAATTACCCCTTTATCTATCCTTGTATTCCATCTAGTACAAATTACTACATTTCACATTCTCTTTGGAAATTTAAGTAAAAGCAAACAGAAGTACAAAGAGAAATTTTCTCGCAGTGTATCAACCAACAGAGCATGGATACCTAAACACCAGGTCTGTAGAACTGCCCAGCAGATGTCATTTATGCACTGGAACCGGGTCTAATTGTCAAGCATGGTTCCTCCTTCCTTGAAAGGGTGTGAGGACTTAAAGATCACTTAAAGATAAAGCCACCTGACTCCCACTGTGACAAACTGTGTAAAGAAGCAAGCACTCATCTGCGACCACCGAAGCCTAGCCTCTCCCAAATATGCCTCCAAGGATACCTGGAACTTGGAGTGAAAGGTAAGCCACCATGATAAGATAAAGGTGGTACCATTGTCCAAGAGTTACCTGAGGCCTAGGATGAGATAAGCAAAGTGGAAGAAGAATGTATCACTGATAATGGACACAAAGAATACCCAAGGAAAGCCAACTCAACAGCTGTGCTAAAATCAGTTCTGACTGAGTAAAAGGTAATCTTGGCAAGGGGCCATTGCAGCCCACCAACTCGAGAAACCCACCAAGTCAGAAGAACAAATTAGCATTAGAAACAAGGGAATTGTTTAACCAATAGAATAAGAGAAAAAAGAACTGTGTAGCCAATGAGCATTAATTCCTTTGTTTGCAAAAATATATAAACAGTGAAAAGTTTTGAACAACCTGGGGATACCCACTATCAAGAAGCCCACAGTGAAGAAGGACCAATAGGACGCCACTAGATCCATGGGTGGTGACTATCTTCTGCTTGACCTCTCTCTCTCCTTTGTTTTCTATTTCTTTCTATCTCCCTACCTCACATTTTACTGTTAAATAAAATCTGTGCTATTGACTTCAGCATATGGCCTTGTTTGCACCTTAATTTGGGCAGAGGCATCTCTCAATAACTGGATCTTAACAAAGGGCTTGCTGACAACCTGTCAAGGGGCAGCCGGTAGTGTAACATTATTTACGCACAGTTTTCCTGGATTTGATAACTTAGGCAAAAGGGCTTCCTTTTTTCCTTTTGCCCAGCATATCTCTATTTCATTAAGGCCCTGTGGCTGCTTTGCTGGCATTCCCAGCTTTGTTCTACTTCCTCAGTAAAAGGAAAGGCAGCCAGAGAATAAGTGTCTAGTTACTAGATTATGAGCAGATCTCATAATCACAATCAGAAACAAAAACTGTGAAAGTAAATATGACTTCATATGTATTTCAGCCATTCTAAAAATAAATCTCTGCATTTACTTCTCTAAGTGGAAGTTTGGTGGCCAAATCTAATTTTCAGTGACTCCACCAGGTAACACAGAAGCTCTTGCAAACAAGTGGCCATTTGGACGCACATCATGACAAACTCATCAGTGCTACATTCTGCAGCACTGTTACACTAAGTGATGAATAACCTGCCAAGGTAAAGAAACAACTCAAAAAATATTTCTAATTTTGACAGCTGGACTGATATTAAGAATAAGATGTTAGAGAGAAAAAAAATAGTAGGAAAAAGCACTGACCAATATTCATAGCAGCACATTCACAGCAGCACAAATCAAGTCTTAGGAATTATTAGCTGACATTGTTGCCAATTACTTCTACAAGAATATGTCTTTATTTAAGATGCTGCAGTGAACATATGACCTAGTAAGGAGACGAAAACACCTTCTTTCAGGTGGCCTACACTTTTCCTTTCAATGAAAGATCCTAGAAAGAGTATGAAGAAAAGAAAACGAATAAAAATAATTTGCACACCACTCACCATCTGAAGTTCCTTTCAGCAGTTAAAAAACATTATCAAAAGCATTTTGATGTGCTAGGCATATAAACATAGACCTGTAACGCATTAGCAGCTTTAATAATGTCAAACTTCAGGGAAATGAGGTTCCAAAATCTCACTGGGAACATTTGGAACATTGCATCATAAGACATTTTTAGAAAATTTAATTTCAAATTTTATTTAGTTTTTCCTTAGTGATTGGTCTTAGACACTTATCTGAGAAAAATTACTCTGATTTAAGCATAGGAACTATCAAGAAAGATGCAATATATTTTATAGGGAAAAAGTGTATTATAAAATTAAACTCAATTTCTTTTCAGCTATCAAATAGTCCCACTGATGCCAGTAAGATTATTCATCTGCTTAGATTTAAACAGATAGCTTGTTCCTTACAGAAGCAGTGTATTAGTCACTGTCTCTTTTCTCCCAAGAATGAAGGAAGTAGAAAACGTGCTGTAGTACATAGTCAAAACAGGAGCAGATGTCATCTTTGACATGGCTTGACTTTGTTTTTAAGATGAATACATTTTAGTTTGACTGTATGCTTCTAATGCTGAGTTTGTCTCAATCACTGAATTTGAAAGTACAAATTTCACACTGCTAAGAGAAGTAGGAGAGCAATGTTTTAATACCATGCTTTTAGAATACTCACCGTAATTTTCAAATAAATACTGCAAGCTGCAATTGTAGTAATACCAGTTCTCCTGTTATGAGTTATTCCCAACCAGGAGCTCCCACTAAGGAGCAAATTGCTAGATTGTTGAAATCTCTTCTGTGTGGTTTCATTTAATAACTGAAATGTTTTCCAGTGCTCTTTTAACCAAACCTCTCAAAGTTTTCTCATATCCATATATACAGAGTACAATTACCACACTTACAAGATCATGGAAAATAATGAAGTAATAATGAATAATGAATAATAATGAAGGACACTGAGTTAAACTCTTGAGCTGCTCTCAAAATATTTCTAGCAATGATTTTAAAAGCATAGCAGATCATTCTCATTAATACAGATAATGATGTAGAGAATTTTGTTTGGTCTTTAAAAACATAAAATACCCCAAACCATACCACACTCAAATGAGGGGGAAATCTTTTATAGAAGTTATACAAAATGCACAAAAGAGGACCAGTTTCATATCAGCATTTGCCAAGTTGGATAGCTAAATGTTAGGCAAATAAATGTTGGTCCAAGGTAATAGAAGTATGGGCTTATAAGTCATAATTTTCAGCACCTGTCAGAAAAAGCTTTTTTAACTCAGGTCCTTTTTCCACTGTCCAAGAGAAGGTGGTACACTGGTTATCACTTGACACAGAATTACGTGAAGAAAAAGATCTGTTACTGAGGGTATATGGTGTACTTAGCATTTGCTGACAAGGATAAAAAAAACCTAGTAATTGCAAGTTGGAACTTACCAAGTTAAATTGCAGGAAGTGTAACCTTTCCAAACAAATGGGGAAAAAATTATTAAACGCTGAAACAGCTTACCTCAGATGGTGCATTTACCATTTTTAAAGAAGAATTTGAATTTTTTCTTCCACTAAGAGTTATGCTTGGATCCAGCTTTCCAGGGGCAGCCTTTGGCCTGCTGCTTGGGCAAGGAATCTCAATTCCAATCTCTGTCCTAATACTGTTGCGTCATTTTGGAAAACAGACTGTTCATTTTACCCAAAATGATCATGACCTTATAGGTTGTTAAAACAATTATAATAAATATTTTATGAAGTCTCTACCAAGGAATGAGGTTAATTTCTGATCTCTCTCTTCTCCCAAAAATAACTTCTACTGAAGGACTGCTGCGAGCATAACCTTTTCCCCACAACCATAAGCAACTGACTACAGCTTGAGCAAGGATACTGAAGCAGTTGGCTGTGTCTGAATGGTCTATAGAGCTTTCCTTCCTGTGATTAAATGGTGCTCCTGCTCAAATATTCATATGCAAGCGAGAAGGAGGTCATCTTATCTCTCTTGTACTACTGCAGTGTAGCAGTGTGTAGAAAAGAGGTACCTTTGGCATTCCTTGGGCTCTCTCAAGTACTGGGTCTCAATAACGCCAGCATCCCTAGCAATGTCCCATCATCTCATCATGGATTACACTACTGCCAGATCCAAACAGACCAGTTTTATTAGCCTAGCAGGGCCAGGGCTGGCATGAAATGAACAGGTTTTGTCTGTTAGCTTTTGTCAAACATGGGATTACTCCTCCAACCAAGCTAAGGTAAAGACATGTACATTGCTAAAACTTGGCAGACACTCAGTTCCAGCACCCAAATGGGTTTTATGAGCACTCTCAGAGGGGTACTCAGTAAATCCACTAACCAACTCACACTACATATTTTCATTCTTGGTAATTTAAGCACTTAATTTTTGATACTAAATCTTGCAATAGTTCTCTCCTTTCCCTCATCATCCTCCCAGATCTGCTGCAATTGGTTTGTTTTAAAAACCATTCCTACAACCACTAAATATCAGACAAGCTTCATTTTAATAGCCTTGCAACAAAGTAGAGCAACGTTTCAAACCCAATGTCAAAGCACTTATCAAGACATAGGCCTTCTGCCCTGCTAGGCTGTCATGGGAACAAAATTCTTTCAAGGGTAGATTTGAGTCAATGGCTTTGTCACATGAGAACACACATTCTCAGCTAAAAAGCAACATGCTGATTTATATTACTGAGGAAGCAGACTCTTAGTGTGAAACTATAAATAACTTACTTATTAAAACTTCTGGCACGATTAGCAGGAATTTGATTTTTTATTGTCAGCCTCACAATAAGAAAATATTACTGCTAAAAAAGGAATCCCATTTGCAGCAGATGTTGTAGGGAAGTCAGTTCATGTGCAACACTACGACCATGCAAATCTTCATTTGTTCCTAGAAATGTGCTCTAAGGTTGCAATGAAAATCAAAATGCTAAGAACAGGAAAGCAAAAGCATGTTATTGCCCCTAGCAGTGAATGCTGATGAATTACCAATGATCTGCTGCTGTCAGGTCTCACCATTTCATAAGAAACAGGCTGCAGCAGAAAGATTTAAACACTATTCCTGACACAATTCAGATTTGTCCTGCTCTCTTTGTGTATGTTGCTACTACACCAGCATTTGTAAAGAGCCATTATACTCCCAGATCTGAAAGAATACTTTGACTATGACTTTGGTTTCCCATAGCAAAACAGCAGGTGTTGAATGGGCTCAACAGTGGACTTTTAGAAATATCTTAGTACTTCTAAAGACCAATGGAAGACAAGACCATAATACTGATTTACAAGAAGAAAGATATAAATTTGAGGATCTAAAGCTACAAGTTTTCTCAACAATTTAGACTTTTGTTAACCATAAAACTTAAAGGAAAACAGCATATTCCTCCCATGTGTTCAGATTTTAAAAATATTTTAAGAGGTTTTCTGGTTTTTCTTTGCTTTGCTCTTTGATTACAGCAGATCTCCCTGACAGAGGCAAAAAGCAAAGAAAGATTAGTCACATGCTGCAGCCACAAGAGCTAAAACTTGTTTAGAGAAAATTTTCAAAGGCATAAATACATCAGATATCTAACATATTTTTAAATTTCCCATTGTGACAGATACCCAACACTAGTTCTAAAGACATGTAAACAGTTATTAGATGCTTCCTTCTAAAATCTAATTTAAATTTAAAATAGCTGTATACTACAAGTCACTAAGGACACATCGCAAACATCTGAATATACAAGAATGTCACACAAGTTTAAAATAGCTTCATTTTATAAAAAAACTTGGAGATGGTAAAAAAAAAAAAAAACCATCAGATACTGTGTTCCATCAAGTTTAGCACATAGGGAAGTTTACTCCTTTTCCTTAGTAGAATGGAGTAGAACTTGATTCTTACAAGTCAGGATGCAATAAAAGAAGTATCTAGAACTAAATGTAAGTGGTTGGCATTGCATAGTTCTTAAAAGGTAGACTTTCGCCTACAAATATTTTTTCCTATGTTTTTGCACCTTCACCATCAGAAGTTTAGTCCCACAAGTCCAAAGGTTCAGCTGTGCTGAGTTTGTTAGCCAAACTGTCAGCACTAGGCCTGTTATATCAGTGTACTCACATCAGTCCACAAAGACATCAGGATGTACAGTACAACCTATTCAGCCTGGGCTGCCAGCCTTACCTGGAGGCAGCTCAACTTGTCAGACAGCATAACAAAGTCAGCTGAGCTCCATCAGCTCCACCTGCTCCACTGAGGACAGATTCAGGCTGTACTTTGTGCTTGCAGTTTTATTTTTATTTTCTGAACTAACAGAAATCTCTGTGGATTTAGAATAGCAGGATTATTACAAAGCATGTGCTTAAAAGCTTTGCTCAATGCAGGTCAGAATGGGTAGAATATTTCAGGTTCCTTCTGGCATTAGTGGACTGACAAAAGGCTATAGAATCATCCTACTCCAGAGTTCAAATGTATCACTGTCATTTTATATAGTGATTTCACTTTATAAAGTTCTTACATAGCTGAACTCTTCTGTTCTCATCTTTAGCAGGTAGTTTGAAATGTACCATTGTGCGATGATGTTAACGACATATACTTTTCTGTTTAAATATTATCTACAGGACAAAACCACAACGGACTTCTCTTTAGAATTTACAGTACTAAAAGTAGCAACACTAGCATTCTTTGTGAGAGTTTTTTGGGGGTTTTTGCTGCTAAATAATCATAGATAGTGATTTATAAAAATCAAAATAAGTCACAGACTTTGCCTGGCTGAATCTACATTGTTGTACAGAAAAGAATATGCCTAGAATCATCTTAGTTCTAGGAAGATATCATGCTTTTCATGATCTCTTTCCTGTTTTGTGTGTGTTCCCACCAAAAAAAAAAAAAAAAAAAAAAAAAAAAAAAGCTATTTCTAACACTTGAAAATGTGCAATTGTTATTTTCATACAATTTTGCTCGCTTTTCTATTCCTTCTTTCACTTCCCCCTAAACACTAGATACCCTCAAACTCTCTTCATCCTGCTTTGGAATCCCCAGAGTTGAATTCTGCCAAGCTGAGTATCCCTGGTATCGAGCTCCTCTGAGTCATTTTCCTGACTGCTGACACTAAATCTAAAGCTGGCACTTCAGAATTCAGCTAAGAAGGATTCTGGCAATGCACCCTAAATTAGAAAGCAACGTGCTGCAGTCCGAATAAAGGGTGTCATTAAAAATGAATCCCTCTCTGCCTCTTTAAATCCTTGAGAAAACACTGGGGAAAAAGGGAGGAAGACAGAAGTGGCCTCAGTAAGGGAAACTTCACATCATTTTGAATCCTTTTAACTGTAAGAGAAAAGGTATGGCAAGAAAAGTTTCACTACAATCATATTTCTAAGATCAGATGTTCTAAGTCAATTTCTTGAAATGTATGTTTCCTAAATTCCCCCTGCTTCCATCCCATTTTAGGCATTAAAAACCTCTCTTCCTAAGCAAAGAAAATTTCAGAGGATTTAAATGGCTTTGTATTTCCAAGGTAAATATGTAATTCCAGTGTAAATTTAGGATGACAAATACACAAAAACAGTAAAGCTAGAGGTAATGAGGATGATGGCACATGACAGTGCTACAGAGAAGGATAATCAAAACCATTCAGGTAAGCCCTAGTCCAGAATTACCCAGTTCCTTGCAATTTTGATTAAGCAAGGGAATGCCACTAAGAAATAGTTTTCTCAGAAGAACCACATGATGGCAATGAAGGTTAATTAGATCACAGCTTTAATTATCACACAATAATGTGAAGGTAATCAGTTTTTTCTCACTCACTGTCCCTTGCTTAAGGGATGCTGTCAGTCATAGCCACATCTCAGGCTCCAGCTGAGATCACATGGCCATAACATAAAAGAGAAAAAAAAAAAAAAGAAATCCCATCTGAACCAAGAACATTACATTCAAAACCTTATAAAATCACAAGCAAGAAAGTGCATGTCAGAAAGACTTTTGAATGCACACACCCTTCTTTTTCCATACAGTATCTAGAGTGAATATTTGACGAACCTCACTTAAGACAAATCCAGTAAAATTCAACACGGTTATGATGGAGATAAAATCAATCCCATTTCTCTAGAGCATAAACTGCGTTTGACTTCCCTGGTTTCTCTTTACTACTTTCTCTCAAAAAATGACAAGTTTGAAAAGAATGGCATTATTTGACAGCCTGTGTTCAGCCCCACAAAGACTGAGACCCAAAGCTTTCTCTCCACCACAAGCACTGGCTGAGCCTTACCCAATAAACTTCACAGTCACTGCCCAAACACAGCCATGATCTTGCTGCAGCCTGCACTTCCTTTGATTGGCCTCCCCACAGGCTGAACATTAGAGAAGCCCCAAACATTGCCAAAATGAAAAATTTCTCAAGATAACTTTCCATCTGTGTGATTGTTGTTGGATGGCTTGTATGTGGCTCGACAGTAGTTAGGAATAGATTTGGCACAAAGTCTAAGGGTCCCGGGGTCACACCAGTGAGTGCACAGACCTGCTTTGAGCAAGCTGCTGGTGTTGGCTGCTACCCATCGCTCCCTGCCGAGAATAGCCCCTTCCCCCATACTGACTTCTGGCTGCCCGATGTCCTATGTCCCCAAACTGGCTTGTGAAAACCATCACCAGGGCACTGTAACAGACAGCTTTATTTTAATGTAAAGATAAAGCTGTAGTGGAGGGACAGCAACTTGCTTAACACCCGCTCAGTCAGTTCTAAGGGCAAGAACTCCAAATTCAAGCGCGTAGTTTAGCTCAAATATTCACAGTAGCATAATGCTTGTTTACCATATTCTAACACCATTAAGTGAATTGTAACTCAGACTGCTGTTGCACATTGAACAGCAAGCACAAAGTTTGAAAATAACTAGCATGCAGAATTAACTATAAATATTTTATGGTGTTAAAGTCAGTTACTCCCCTTATTTCTGGAGTCATATACTACACTAGTTTTAACAGCTTTATCTTCCGTTGACATCAATAGCTCCCAGAAGATTAAAAGAGGGAAAAAAAAGGACTACACAGAATTACAATTTTTAAAACTGCAAGAGAAGTTCATTCAGATGGAAAGGCAAACATGTGCCACATTTGTTCTCAACTCCATCACTAAAGACAATCTTTATTGCAATAGACTTTCACTGCAATACAATTTTCCTTGTATAGATGCAGATACCTCTCATTTCTAAGAATTAAGATAAGCAAGAAAAAGCAAAAGTGCTATTGTCATAATTTTCTGCTTCAAAACAAACTTAAAAAAAAATTTAATGTGTTCTGATCAAGCAATTTTTCCATTTCATTTCCCTGAAATCACACTGTAGACCTCTACCATGATGATGAATGCCTTTTACATAGTAGGGTAAGTATCTCAGCAGCTACGTGCAGGCAAACGTCTGCCTGTGTAACTAGTTTAGTGCGTGCAACTGCATGTGTGCTCCTATTTCTGGAAACTGGGCCATTTAATTGCATTTTGTCTTTTTGTGGCAGTCAGTAACCAAGTCTGTGAGTACTTGCTTGCTCATGTACACTGCAATTATCTGGTCTTCAACTACGCAGGGGTTTTTTGCATTTTCACTCGCCACTTCTAATTTCTCCAGGCTCTGATTGAGTAGCCTGCGTCTCAAGGGGGAATTCCCTCAGAACTTTGTTTTCCTTTAAGACACCTGCACTCGATGAGAAGAGGCAGCTGCAGTAATATTGACTGTAAAACACGTGAGCAGAATGGAGAGATGAGAAAAAGCTTAGGTCAAATTTACATTAGCATTTTAACACCATCTTCAGTAACTGTCTCCTAGCAAAAAGGAGTATATATGGAATGTAAGAGGTTAAAAATTTGATCAATTCAGAACCATTATCAAATTCTAAGTTTTTGCACAAATAAGTCACATCTGACCCGTCAGTGAGATAGCAGCTTGTTCAGTTCTAAATGTGATTTCCCTGCTCCCGGAGTACCAATTATCTCTGTTTTCTACCAGGAATGGTTTGGACTATCATTGTGATAGCATGGCTATTTAAGTTATGTTCATAAAAGCAAAGTGTATGCAGACACTACACCCATTTTTTTATTAACCTAAAAACCAAATGAAGAAGTAGACTCCAAGAGAGGTTAAACCTGATACAAATTGTCAGAGGCAGGAAAACTGTAATCACAGTTGACATTCATTCTTCTGCTCAGTCATAGGGCTGTGGATATTGTAGCACATCCAATATACAATATTATATCAGGTGCTCAGTACCTTGAAAAACTTGGGTACAACAGGCTGCTTTCAGACATGTTTGTCAAAGAAAGAGTGAATTTTCTTATTATTTCTCCAGAACAAGACTTCTTATCCAGTCTTTTATTATTTACCTTATTAATCCACTTAATTCCTGGTGGCATAAAGTGATAAGCTAACACGGCTCTTCCACTTTAAGATCTGATTTTATTTTTTGATGAACATCCATGAAGGCCTTGTTCATTCATCTTATGGTAAACAGCTAACAGCCTCATTGATACAGCTCAGCTCTGTGGAGTGGTAGCAAGACTTCCACACGTAGAAAGTCTACAGTCAATACGGTAAGATGGAAACGGAACATTCCCTCCAGTAAGTCCTAACATTTACTGTAATAGCTTGCGTTATCTCCCTTTCCATTTTCCTCTTTGAGTGTAACATTATGAATAATTAGCCAGATACCAAGTTTATAGATGACATTGTTACTATAATTCTTTTATCTAACAACTGGCAATCATTTTCCTAGAGGCTTCTTCCTTCAATATTTTGGGCTCCTAATCTCTTAACAATGATTCACGCAGCAGATTCTGTTAAAATCACCTACTTTAGTCACAAAAAGCTTATCTAAGGAACGCCAGCTGCCCCTAGCTGCATGGAGTAGCAACACAATATTGCATCAATTGCATATGATGAATTACATATTAAATTTCCAGTACTGTATAATATATAAACCAACACGGAATTACATTTTCACAACAGCAGACCTTTCTTAGTGGGATTCTATAAAGCATATTTCTTTTTAACCAACAGGTTGTAATAGGGCTTTGGAGCCCCTGAAAACTACCAAACAAGTCACAATCCATTATTTCTGTTTATGGGGGAAAACTACCCTGGAAGTCTTTCTTTTTTTATTTTGTTTAGAGCCTATTGCCACAGCAAAGCATGTTGTGCTGAATGCACTCACTGGAGCCCACAGCTTCAAACTTTCCCCTGGGTCTCCAAACTGCTGCATTGCTCCTATTCCTACAGACAAAAATACGTGTTTGTTCTAAATATGATTCAGAATGGAAAGGGACACCTAGTTAGGAACCCAGGCCGCCTTCACCTTTCCAGTGCACTTGTGTATCCACCTGGCATACATAAAAATGCCAGAGTTTGTGTGTGTGAAACTTGCCACACAAGATCTCACAATTTTTTTAAAAACACTGGGGTATTGGTTTGGGGTTTTTTATCTTGCTCTTTCTTCTCGTCCTTTACTCTTGTGTAGCAAACTGGGGGCAAATAATTTTATACACCATAAGGATTGAAATAAAGGCTTTTTTCTTCTAGATCATCCATCCAGTAAGCAAAGTGGTTCATGACTTTTCATTAATGATGACAAGACATATCAAATAAGACTCATGCAGTGGGTCAGAAAAGACAACCAAAGAACTAGCAAACAGATTCTGAAAAGTAATACATCTGAAATCTTTGACACTCTCAATCATGTCACACTGACCACGTCTTCTCTGCTCAGTCACATACACCATTAGCAGGGTGACACTGGTCTGCACTGACAACACCCTTAACCTGCAAGGGTCACTGGGCTCTTTCCTGCACTTAAAAGAAAGGGCACGTGAAAAGTGCTGAGTAAGGGTAACAAACAGAACACAGCATATACCTTTTAAGATTTAAATCTAATGATAAATTCAAAAATTTAAAATTTATCCAATTTCTGACTTATGGAGAAGAAATATTGGTTTTCATCCCAAGAAAGATAACCGGTAAGATCAAAATCTAACATCTGGGGCATAAAGTAGAGCACTGCATATATCAGGCTCACCAAAAAAGCTGTGCCTATAGCTATAATGGCCATCTTAAAGATCAGCAGAGTGGAAGAAAATGAATGGAAAGAGCATTCATTTGTTCCTTTGCTTTTCCTGGTTGGTGTAAGCGTAGGTGTGCTCGACGTGACATGAAATGCAGCCACACGTTTGTTCAGACCTGGAGCAGCTCCATTCACCAGCCAAATTTCCCACAGGCACCATCCTTGCACAAATTTACTCTGATAAACATTTAAACAACTTTCAGCATTATTTTTCCCTCCACTAGATTTTCAAGGCATTATATAAAATTCTTTCCTCAGGCCATTCTATACAGTAACTTGTACTCTATGATAAGTCTATAAAAGGCCATACTTTACCCACTGAGCCACCTTTCAAAAACTGAAGGCACAAATTTTAGTTAAATCTCCTTATATAAGGAGATGAACTAAGAGTAGTACAATTTCTGTAGGAGATATTAATTTCATTTTTTATCTTCACCAATAAAGAAGAAATAAGAAAATAAAATTTTGAAGTCCTTTAGATAACGATATTCCTACCACAATATTCATCTATGAAACTGTCATCCTGTAGTTTTAAATAGCTGCTTTTTTGGCTCGCAAATCATGTCATTTCTGAATTCTAAACTTTTTTGTCTTCCATGTTTTCCTTATATGTATATAGAGAAGCAAAGATTTACATTTAAAAAATCCACAAAATGACAAGAGACTTAATTAGATACTTCATGAAACCATAAAAATTTAGTCAGACCACAGAACTATTTAATGATGAATTACAGGTACCACTGCAAAGTTAATCTGCATGTATACAGCCAGGAGTTTCAAAGGTAAGAGAAATTCCCTACTCCACACCTGGTATTTATGCCTATAAGAAGTGGTAGAGCTAGTAATTTTCCAGGTTCTTTTTCAAGTTCTCTTCTTTGTGGCATAGAAACATTCACTTTTGGGAAGAAACTGAGAAATTTAGAGGAATAGTTTCTATGGACATGGTTCCAATTCTTTGAAAAGCTGCTGCTTAGGAAATTTGCTATCTACCTTAATCTAAAATCAAGTCAGGCCACAAAAATGGTCATATTGTTACAGATTTCCAAGGAAAGACAGAGAAAAAAAAGAAAAAAGAGAAAGGGAACAAGAGATATTGCTCACAGAACTTTTGCTCCATTCTCCTCCTGTCTTGCAAAGCACTCACTATCATGTGAGAAAGATGGAAAGCTAAGATGAGAACAGGAAACTTCTGGTTAAAAAAAAATAAATCATGCTAGAAATTGTTTCAGTTTAAAAAACGTATATCTCAAAGTCTGTTCTTGAATGGAGAAACAGTTCAAAATGCTTTAGAGCTTAAGTGGAATATATTTTTTGGAAGGGTTAATAAGTTTGGTTCAAATTCATCACTTCTGAAGACAATAAAAAGCCTCCCAGAACCTATTTGAGATTGTCCCAAATGAAAAGTTGTTAGCTGGTATTACACTTCTTTCCAGTTAGCAGACTTAATGAATACTAACCAATGATACAAAAATACAAAGCACAGGTAGGTAACATGAACATCACTCTGTATGCTCTCCAGGCAAAGCCAAAGAGCTTTGCACCTGAGCAAATCCTCCTGAGAATACTTCACTGAGTTTGGCCTCGAGAGGAAAACCCTCATTGAACTGAGCTTTGTTCAGGTTAGGATTTTCACATAGCTTTTACTATTAAGGCATTACATTTCACCCTGCCACCTAGGGGATATGTAAAGAGTTTGCCAGTCTAAGCACTTTATACACACTGTAAGTAGCAGAGATGGTAAAAGGGGTAGACACTTCTACTTTTTATTTTTCCAGACATAAGCTGACTGCGCAGTCTGGTTTACTGAGCAGCTCTCCGCACCAATATATGAGTGGGGAAAGGTTGCAAAGAAGTGTAGAAACAATATATGACAGAGGCCTGCATTGATGAAGGATAAAGATAGAAGAAACAATAAAATATGGTCTGGCTTCTATGCCCTTAGGAGAGGAGATGCTGCCTTGGAGAGAGCTTGAACATAATCGCAAGGTTCAAATGACTGGGCAGGTGGTGTAGCTTAATCACAGTTGGCAACTAACCCCACATAACCACTTGCTCACTCCCACAACAGCAGGATCAGGGAGAGAATCTGAAAAGTAAAAGTGAGAAAAAACTCATGGGTTGAGTTTGGGATAGCCCTTTAGTCAGTGCAAGTCAGCTGTCCCGTGTATCCCCTCCCAACTCCTTGTGCACTCTCGGCTTCCTTGCTGGTGGGGTGGGGCAAGGACCAGAAAAGACCTTAACTCTTCGTGTCCAGCAATAACTAAAACATCCCTATGTTATCAAAACTGTTGCAGGACAAATCCAAAACACAGCCCCATAGCAGGTACTATGAAGAAAATTAACTCTGCTCCAGCCAAAACCCCTACATCAGCTACGAAAATAAAAATGCCATTTCAATGATAATGTTTCAATGCTGAGAATTTTATTTTGTTCTATATAAGGATAAAACAGGCATTTTCCAGAAAGTTTAACATAAAGTTAAGGAGAGACTGCTGCAAGAGGAGCAATCAGTACTTGGTCATCCACCTGGATCCAGATTTCCCATACCTTAACAACTTTTGCTTCTTGACCAGAAGCAAAGATACAGATCAGGGCCACCAAAGTCCTTGATTGATACCAACATTATTAAGCTCTTAGTGATGAAAAAGCTTCCACCAGAAATCCCCTGGTGTTTTCTATTTTTAATTAACTTCTTGATAGCTTTCACAACATCCTGGTACCACCACGCTGCATCTCGGACACATTTGGTTTCACTTATGGTAGCGAAAATAAGATGTCTTTTGAAAGGACCAGCACTCTGCCTTGTACACACCACGAAAAGAGGAGATCACCTTGGAGCTTAAAAGAAGATACAATAAGGACATGAACTATACTTCTTCGTTAAAGATGAAATAAAAGGTCTAAAGGCAACACACCGCCCCTGTCTCCTCTACTGCTGCCCCGTGATATAAGAGTGTAAAATGTTGTATAACAAAAGCTAACCCTCTTCTGCTATTCCCCAATCAAGACTTAAATACATTACTAGCACTGATCATGTCATAAATTAAAGATATCAAGGTAGTCATATCTTCCTTGCATATAAATTTCCTCATAGTCTGTTTTGGGCTTAATTGAACAACTCGTTAGGCTTTGGTAGTAGAGAGGTTTTCTGAATTGTACACATAAAGAGAAGCTTCCATAAGTGTAAAATACAGCAAACGTGGTTTAAAAATTACATTCCACACCAATTTCCTTTCTGACAATAAGATGTGGTTTTCCATTTATCGTTCCACTTCCATTTAACATTGGTGAATGTTATTCATACCCTGAAATTATGAAGAACAACATTAGTGTTCAGTCACTGATCACTACAGTCAATCACATGCAATAAAAGCTGGTGGACTTTGTCAGATACGGCCAAAGTCGATGGAGTTCCACCAAGACGAATCTGATAAAGCACTTTTATTCCACAAATATTATTTCAATCAGGAAATTGAAATGCATCTG
>VZTA01019785.1:1968-20326 GCA_013398855.1 Mohoua ochrocephala
GCCACCGGGGCTGCCGGGCCAGCGCCGGCCGCGGGGACCGGAGCCGCCCCCGGGGGGACTCTGAGGCCGCGGAGCTGCTGCCGGCAGCGGCAGGGAAAGGTCGGGCTCGTCCCGGCCCTGCGCTAATGACCCAAATTCATTTATCCTCATTTATACCTATTTATGCCCTGCCCCGGACCTGCGGCTGCCGATCCCACTCCCACAGCAGGGAAATCTCAAAAAATCCCCCACAATCTCCCGTGAGGACAGACCTGTCTCAAACCCTGCCTGTCCTTCAGAGCACATTCAACCCTCTGTGGGAGCTGGTTTTTGGGGGGTGCTCAGGACTCTCTCCTGCTCTCAAACGGCTTTGGAGGCTTTGCTGCATCGTGGGGACAGTGACGGCCCAGCCTGGGCACCGCTGTGACCGAGAATTCCCTTTGTCCATTAAGACATCCCCCAGATCCAAGCAGCAACTGTCGGCTTTTATGTTCAGCCATATGAAGTTTAAGCCAAGAGGGTTTAACAACAGCCTCCACCATTTCAGGGGTTCTGGCCCTAATTTTAATCTGCTTGGAGGTGCCTCAGAAAACCCCGTTGTTCCAAAGGCAATTCCAAGGACTGATGTGTCACAGAACCTCCCTGATCCCACCAAGGCACCCAAGCTGGCGTCACCACAGCCCTGCTGCATCATCCCTGCTCCTGGTCAGGTCCCCTCGGCCTCGAGCACAGGGACCTGTCACCCTCCCCATCGTCACCTGCAGGGTCAGGACCAATTCTGTCCCCAGTGGGGGATGAGAGCTGGAGCTGGACACGATCCCCAGCAAGGACACACAGGACGGAGGGAAGGATTGGATGGGATATTGGGAAGGAATTCCCCCCTGGGAGGGCAGTGAGGCCCTGGCACAGGGTGCCCAGAGCAGCTGTGGCTGCCCCTGGATCCCTGGCAGTGCCCAAGGCCAGGCTGGACGGGGCTGGGAGCAGCCTGGGACAGTGGGAGGTGTCCCTGCCCATGGCAGGGGGTGGCACTGGAGGGGCTTTAAGGTTCCCTTCCAGCCCAAGCTCTCCTGGGATTCTGTGACTCCATCACCCCCCCAGCCCCACCCTGTGCCCGGCCCTGCTCCATCTCTGCTTCCATGAATGAATTTCCCTTCATTCAGCCACAATCAGCACCTAATTCAGCAAATCCCATCCCAGCGACACATCCCTGGGGAAAATGCCACTTCAGGGGCACCGCAGTGAACTGCACAGAGACGTTTGGGGAAGTGTCTCAGGAATTAGAGTTAAAAAACCCCAAACCTATTAAAACTAGAAATGCACTTCCCTGGCCCCTGAGATGTCAGAGCAGAGGGAAACCTTCACATTCTCCTGCCTCTGAGGGCAGGTTTCTTTCCTGCACCACCTGGTGTCCCAGGAGTTTCAGACAGGAAAATTCAAGATATTGTATCAGTGACACCCTAAACCTCCCCCTCAGCCTTCCGAGGAATCCAGGCCTGGCCTCGTGCAGTGTGAGACTCCAACACAGCATAAGGGCATTTTCAGGAAAGGCTGGAGGGGGGAGAGGCCACATTTAATCCCTTTTTCACCATAATAACAGTGCTAATAATAAAAATTATTGTTACTATTATACATTCAGTAGCACTAGAACTCGTTGTGCCAGGAACGCACCACAATCCATAAATTCTTCGTGATGCTGCCTCAAACATTCACATTTGGGGTCTCCAAAATATCGTCCCCAACGATGCTTTGGTGAGGGGATGATCCCAACCCTTCCTCAAGCAAAGGGAGAAGCTGCACCCGGCCCAGGATCTGCCCTGGCGGCTGAAGACAGGAGACAGAGGTTTTTGAAAAAAAAATTCTTTATTGGAACTCATCTGAACATCAGATATACCTGGTGTTGGTTAGCAAGAACCGTTTGTACATTTGATATTGATGGTGCCAAAAACCCAAACAGCGACTGACTGGAGGAGACGAAAATCAAAAATAATAAAATAAAATAAAATAAAAGGTTGGAGAGGTCAAAATGTGAACGGAAAGGGGAAAAAATCAGCCAGTCTAAGAGTCAGCGTGAAGGCAAAATATTTCCTGATAAAACAGAATCCTTTTACAAAATATAAATTTTGTAAGAAAAACGTGGAGAGGGAAATAGAGACAGAGGGGAAAGGAAAAATAAAGATGAGCAGGACAGAGATGCAGAAGCTTACACTGCCCAAATGGCGTTAAAACTTACTGGAAACCTCACCAGAAAATGGAACATGCTGGAATACACCGTGCTCCGCCCCCCAGGACTCTGGGACCGAGGAGGAAGCTCCCACTGGGCTGTTCCAGAGGGCCAGGCTGTCCCACCTCGCGTGGGGAGCCAGAGCTCAGCGCTGCTGCAGCAGAGGCACAGCTGGAGTCGGCTCGGCGCGGGCTCCGCCGGGCACCTGCTCCTCCTACCAGCGCAGGCAGGGAGGGAGGAAACATTTAAAATCTAAGTCTATCTGCAAACAAGAGCATGCAAGTCAGGCTCCAGGGAAACCTGCGCCGTCCCCTTCGCCGAGAGCGGCCGGACGGGGCCGGGGCTGCGCCGACAGCTCCGGCCCGCAGGAAAATCATCGCGGAGCTGCTTTCGAGGGGGTCGGAGGCCTCGAGGATGGAAAAGAAACCAGCAGTCTGTACATTTTGGGCTTGCTTGGTTCAGTACAAATGGAATCGAGTTGGCTGCTCGGACACCGCCAGCACGTCTCCGATCTCAGGGCGGAGGAGATGAAACAAACTGGTTTTGGGCACCTACTGGTAACAAAACGCTGTCCCTGCTGAACTCTGCCGTCCCTCAGGAAGTGGAAAGCACATGTTTAGGTAGTGTAAGCCTTTTTCCTTTTATTTAGAATACCCTCTTTGTTTAAACAATATTCCCCCCCCAGATACAAAGTTCGGCCAGTAAAGATTACATGGAAACTGGAACACGCATCGTCTGGAATACAAGATGCACTGGATGAGGAAGTTTAAAAACTTTCCGAGCGAAAAGTAGAACAAAGAAGAAAAAAAAAAGTCTCCTAACATTTTCCCAAAGGTTTCACTCTCCTGTCACACACACTCTCCAAATGACAGCTAGCAAATTCAACTCTGCAAAGAGAAAACAGAGCCACGTCACTCGACAGGAGAGGGAACAAGGCTCAGGGACACGGAGCACGGCGGGGCCTGGCAGCGACTCCGGAGCTCTGCGGCCCCCGGGGAGGCCCCACTCACCTATGTCAACTTCTTGGCTTTGTTGTAGAGCGAATCCACTACTTTGCTCATGTTCTGAATCGTCTCGAGGGCAGCCTCGTAAGTTTTGTCTACGGGGGGTTCGTCGAAGATGATCAGGACGCCCTCGCCCTGGTCAAGGATTCCTGCGGGCACAAGCTGCTGTTAGCACTGGGATGCTCGATGGATCACGGCTTCCAGGCAGCAGGAATTCAGGGATCTACCCCAGAAACACCCAGTCAGCTGTGCAGGGTTTGGGAAGGGCTCACGTCTTGGGCTGGACTGGCTGGTTTTGGTAAGGACTGCTTCAGCATTCCCAGAAAAAAATATGTCCCAGAGAACAGCCGGAGAGGCTGAGTACTCCTGCCCATTCCCTACCCACTCCAGGAGATGAGTACTCCTGCCCATTCCCTACCCACTCCAGAGGAGTATTCCTGCCCATCCCCTACCATCTCCCTGCCTCCCCAGGCCCTGTGCCCAGCAGGATGGCTCAGCACAGCTGGTTTACAGTGCAGCTGTGCCCAGGTGCCAGCTGGGCTCTGCCCTCCCGGAGCACTCCGTGCCCAATGTGCAGCTCCCAGGCACTCCCCTCGCTCAGCCACATCCAGGGACAACAGAACCAAGAGCACAGAGAGAAACTCTCTGGTTCCTTGAGAGATTATTGGGGCTGCAGCCTGCTGTGGGCCCAGCCAAGCCACAGCACCCCACTGGGCCATGGGGTGCCCCCACAGAATGCTCCAGACACAAACAGCTGGGAAAGGTGACCACATCCCTGGTCAGCTCCAAGGGGGAGAGCCCAGCCTGGCCAGGCAGCCCAGCTGGGGGTCCCACACTGTCCCTGGCTGCTGTCACAGCACAGAGGGACCCAACAGCGCTTCTGAAATTAACCCTTGGGGTTAAGGAAGGTGGATGGAGCAGCAGGAGGAGCCTTCCTGACTGTCACTCCTGTCACTCCTGACTGTCACTCCTGACTGTCACCTGCACATCTGCTGCCTGAGCAGGACCCCCAGGTTCAGAGGAGGAAGGGGAGCCCAGCCACAGCTCATGGGGCAGTCAGAGCTGAGGGATGCAGACTCACCATGAAACTTCTTGTCCAAGATCATCTGTGACAGTTTCCTTTCTACCTCAGCCTGGAATTGAAGCAGAGAAATGAAAAGTCTCCCAGAACTACATAAAACCACGTGAATTTTCCTGCTGCACACTCGACAGCCCTGGTGGGACACGAGCACTGCTCAACAGCAGCTCCTTCCTCCCTGAACGGGGCTTGGGCAGCACCACCTGCTGAGGTGCCTCAGGGAATTAGGGAGCAGCTGTTAATGGGGGAGCAGCAGGATGTCCCTTGTTCCACAGGTGACACTGTATCTGTCACTTCACACAGGCTTTACTCGTGGGGGGTCTGACCTTTCTAACTCAGTTCAGCAAGGATTCAGACAAGAGTTGGCCAAGTTTTATTGAATCCACGCAGGACCCAGCTGAGCTCCTGCCCGGCACCAGGAGGGCCCACAGGAGGCAGGGGGGGCAGAGGGGGCACAGAGCAACTTTCACTCTGAACATTAAGGATGTGTTGAACACCACGGGCTAGGCTGGGAGCAGACTGCGTGCCAGGGCAGGTTTGGGCTGGATATTAGGGACAATTCCTTCATGGCAAGGGTCGTCCAGCCCAGGGCAGAGGCAGAATCACCATTCCTGGAGAGATTTAACAGATGTGTGCGTGTGGCACTTGGGGACACGGTGGCCTTGGCAGTGCTGGGGGAACGTTCAGACTCGATGATCTCAGAGGCCTTTTCCAACCTGAATGATTCAGTGATTCTGTGACCACAAAGGCTGAGCTCAGCTCACTTCCCAACCTCTGGCCTTAATGCCAGTACAAGACAACGGCACTCTGGGGTGCAACTGGCTGGGATTACAGCGGATTTCCCTAAAACTGAATCTGTCTGGGATTATCTGTAAAGCAGTTACTGCATAGTCAGTGTGACAGACGCATCCCTAATGACACTGCAGGGTGATTAGCTGGATCCTGCATCTTAAGGGTCTAAGTAAGGTTCCCCTGGGAACACTCAGGGGATTAAACACAGGGCACGGGGGAAGACTGAGCTGGTCACGACAGAGCAGAGGAAAATCTGCCTCCAATAAAAAGCAAGAGCCGAGACAGGGAGTAAAACCCATGGGAGGGAAGGGGACAGCACAGCAAAGTCTGGAGCACAGGAAGCCTCGATGCCTCCCAGGAGCTGCCTGTGTCAAAGTGTGGTTCCCAAGGATGAGACTTGCCTGGCAATGCTATGGAGCCCATCTGTCACCCTTCTCATTCAGCTCCCCGAGGCAAATGCCATTTAACCCCAACTCCTCTGCCCTCTGAACACATGGCACTGATTTCTGGGGAGGTTCTTACCTTTGAGAGCTTGATGAGGCTGGATATGTGTTCAATCTATAAGAGAGACCAACATTTAGGTAAATCTTTAGCTGCACCTTGGACACACAACACAGAGGTTTGGGGCTCTTCCATGGAACAGCTCAAAGGCCTGGACATGTTCTGGCCTAAAAATCTCCAGGGGCTTTCTCCACTCTGCAGCTTCAGGTCCTTCAGGTTTCACATCTGATTTTAACTAAGATGGACTGGACCCCTAAAACCATTTCACTCTGAAAGGTGAAATATTTCTTCTCCAAGATTAATATTTCTTCTCCAAAGACAGCTTTGCCCTGTCAGAGGCCTTTGAAGCCAAATGCTGTCACCTTCAGGGTTAAAAGCCAGTCGCCTTTCAGGGAGCATGAGAGAAACAGGTGGAAAGGGCAGTGACTCTGCAATGTGGTTTTTCAAAGGTTCTCTCAGCCTCCTCCTTATAATTTTAACGTGATGAACCCTGAGCTCTGGAAGCGCTGAGCAGCTCAGAGTAAGAAGTGTTCCACATGGGAACAACCCCCTCAGCCCAGCAGCAGGGACAGAGGGAGCAGCCCGTCCCAGTGCTGCTGGAAACATTTACCTGTACTCTGGAGAAGGGTTCGATGACTCTGATCAGGTTCTGTTCCAATAAATTATCATAGAGCTTGGCCAGGTGAGTGTTTATGATGGGGTCGTCCCTGAGCTCCACCTTGTAGTCTGTCAGAGCCTGCGGGGACACGGGGGCAGGAAATAATTCCGGTAGCAACAGCTCCTCAAGGTCCTCTGAGGATGAAATCCCCTCCCTGCCCAGCCAAGTCCCGTGGCTAATCCAATCCCTCACTTAGCTAAAAGCCAGCGGGTCACGACAGCCCAGCAGCCCTTCCAGCACCTTTTATCTGCACCCTGCTGGAGCTCAGCGAGCCCCAGGCTCTGCTCACAGGCAGCAGAGCACGACAGGTTTGGATCCTGACATGGGAATCCTCTCCCTGAGCTCTGCAGCGTTCCTGCTGAAACCAGGAAAAACTTCAGGAAGATACACATCCCAGTGAACAGCACCTAAAGGGAAACTGCTTCTGAGCTGGCTCTCCAAAAAAAAAAAATATAATAAAAAGGAAGAAAACTGGGTTCAAGCAAGTTTACCCCCACGCACTGAAAACGCAACCGGTTGATTGTTGGGGGGTATTTCTTGGTGCACTGTTGCTTTCTATCAATGTTTCCATGGTTTCCTGCTGTGGGATGTAACAGCTCCTACAACTTTCCAAACCTGGCATTTCTGAGTGGATTTTGCCCAGCCAGGCCCCGTTTTCTGTGTCCTTGACTCACCTTTTCAAAATCTGCCAGCGACCGGTTCTTGCTGGCCTGTGCCACACATTTTAGTGCTTCTGTCTGTGGGGAAAGAGAACCAAAGGAGGTTATTTCTTCTGGATTCTCCTCTCAGGGTGAATATGCCAACTGTGCAGTGTCCTGGGAACGTGCTTAAGCAGCAAACCAGGAATGTTCCTTGTCACTGCCACAGGCAGAGGGAGAGCAGCTGCTGAGTGAGGGGAGAACAAGCCCGGCAGCTGCGGGACATGAGCTGAGACATCTCCAGAGGGACAAAGCACCCGGCTCTGAGAGCACCAGCTGCAGGTTGGGAGCGAGTTTCACACTGGTTTTTAAGGGAAGTGCACGTTTTGGCACTTGCTTAATGAACGTGGCCATTTTGGGCCCTCAAGCTGAGTTTGTCCCTTCAGCACGGCCACTTCTCTGCTGAAGGACAGGGGCAGGGCAGCAGCTCCCATGGACACCCCACCACAGACAGCATCAGGGATGGGTCTTGTCTACCCCATAACTGCTGAAATGAAGCAAAATCCTCATCCCCAAAGGAGCACATTTACACCCAGCAGTGGCAATCCCAGCAGGGAACAGCAGAACAGAGCCCAGGGGGTGGGGGACAGGACGGGGACAGCCTGGTGCCTCTGGTGCACAGGCCCAGGCTTCTGCTGCCCCCCCTTTTTGGGATTGTCCTGTGCAGAGCCAGGAGCTGGACTCGATCCCTGTGGTCCTTTCCAGCTCAGGATATTCCGGGATTCCCTCTGAGCTGCCCCCAGGGCTGCTCTCTCCCTGCTCCCCACGCTGCTCCCCCGCTGCTGCGGGAATTGCTGCTCAGGGCTGGCTCAGGAGCAGTGTGGGAACAGCCAGGAGCTCCTGCTCTGGAGAGGAGCCTCCAGCTGCCCACTCAGGGCAAAGGGATGAGGCAGGATTGGGGCTGCCCTTCCTGATCCAGGAGGGATATCCCCACGTCAGACCTTCTCATGCACTGAGCTCTGCTAATTCCCAATCCCCGTGGGCAGGGGAGCAGCAGCTCTTGCATCAAAGCAAAGTCCAGGCTGAGCACAGCCCCTGAGGGCAGCAGGGCACTCCTGGCACGCTGGAGTGTGGCCCTGCACCTTCTCCAAGCACCCCAGGATTTAATTTGGGGGTGGCATTCCCAGCCTGCCACGTTCACGTGTCAGAATGAGCAGTGGATTTGACACCTCCCTGCCTGCCTGGCTCCCACCTCGCAGCCATCCAGGTCTCCTCTGCTCAGCTACACTGCCAGGGATGGATTCTCAGGACTGGCTACAACGAAGTAAAACCAGTGAGTAACTTGGATTTAAACCCTGCAGCAGCTGCTGAGAGCGGGGACACAAGGAGCTGGTGGCATCGGGCACTTTGTAGCTGCTGAAGGAAAACAGGGAGGAGGAAAACGAGGGAAACGAAGCGAGCGGCCCAAATTCTCTGGTTGTGAAAATCACTGTAAACCCCTTTCAAGGCAACTGACTTTTGGTAATGACTCATGGTAATTGAATCAGTTCTGGATCCCGTTCAGGACACTCAGGAGGGATGGGTATTTTGGTGTGAAAAAAGCAAAGTGTTTGACAAAGAGAATGAGCCAGTATTGAGAGAGGTGAGAGAGGAGAGAAGGGATTAAGTTTCTATACCTGTCTTCCTGCATACCGCAGAGCAAGCTTCCCACTCACTAATGCTTGCACATCTTCTGGGCTGCAGGCAGAGGGAACAGAGCATTTATACAGGAACATGGTCAGCTTCAACCCCAGCCTGCCTCAAAAATCCCCAACTGACAGCAAAGCACTACAACTCAAACACCCCCACACCGAGAGCACTGATCAGGTGGTAAAGGCACTGCCTGAGCCCATTAGTTCAGAGTCCCATCAACAAAAAGCCTTTCCCCTGGAAAAGCAGCAAGTGTTCTTCCCAGAGCCATCTGCCACCTACCTGTTGAGCATGATTTTGCACAGCAACATGTATTTCAGAGCAGTGATGGCTTTGGGGTTGTCAATTGAATCATTGCCCTCAAACGCCTCGTAAAAATATGAATAGGCTGTTTTCCAGTCCTTCTCTTCTGCTGCGTGGATAATACCTGGGAGAGGCACAAATGGGTTAATTCTGAGCATGACTGGGAGAGGACAGAACATTTAGTTGCTCAGTGCTTTATCTGTGACTTCAGTGAAGGGAATCCTTTCCTCCTGTACCCTCCTCGCCTCATCTCTATCAGAAGAAAATCCACGCCCTCTCTTATGAGGACATTTTTAGGCAGACAAGTTTGGGGCACTTCAGGTAAGTGCCTGCAAACTGGGTCAGGAACAACGTGAAATGGGTCAGGAACACAGTGTGAGGCTGGAACAGCAGTGCCTGGGGAGGTTATGGACCCTCCACCACAGGAAGCTTTCAAAAATGGGCTGAAAACACCAGTGTCAGGAACAAGGTCACTGCAGCTGATGCTACCTGAGGCAGAACTGGTGCTATCTCGAGGCCCCACCGAGCACCACTTTCCGTGATTCCCTCAGGAAAGAAGGAATATCAGACAACTGATGTGTCAGGACGGGTCCTGGGCGTTGTCCTCGTCCCGCAGGCCTCACCTGACTGCATGTCCAGCGCTGCCTGCAGCTTGGGGGGACAGTAGATGGCGTTGGCCGTAGTCCGTGCCGAGGTTAAGGCTGCTCTTGCTTTTGGCAGATTGCTCAGGGCATGGTAAGTCTTGCTCTCTAAGAGCTGCACTTCCACCAGCAGTGCCTTGTCATCCATCTTTTTCAACTCCCGAAGCAGCTGGGAGCCTGGCAGAGGGGAGGGACAAAGCTCTGTGAGCTGCTCTGCACCAGCACCCACAGCAACCCCGCCCCTCCAGGGGACACCCGTCCTCCCCCGGCAGTCAGGGCTTAGAGGGAGGGAGGTGAGGCTCACGCAGCCTGTTCTTCCAGGGAAAAGCAAGGGAGAGGGAATGACGGTGGGGCAGCGCCAGTCCACAGCTGGGGAATGAAGCAGCTTTGTGTCAGAGGTGGTGTGGGGGCAGCAGAGTGTCCTGGAGGGGGTGGGTGGGCACTTGGGATGGTCACTCTGGCACCCGTTCCCGGGTGATTTCCCTCTCCCACAGGGAGCTCCTGCAGAACTGTCCCCTCTGCACCACGGAGCATTCTCCAGAAGCTCCTGAGAACACGGGATGAGGAAGGAATGTTTTTAACACGGGACATCTACAGGTCAGATGGAGGAGGCAGGAAGGGACAGCCCAAGAAACGCCAGGACAAGCTGGCACACCAAAGCCTTGTGAGGACAGAACGAGCCAGTCCCAGAGGAAACTTGTCCCCTTCTTTCCCCCACTAAAGAGGTAACTTATTAGGGTGAGCAGAGATAAAAACCTCCTCCTCCCTCGCTGTGTTCAGGAGCTGATAACCAGAGCTGAAACTGCAGAACTGGGCAGAAACAAATGGATTCTCCCTGGAAACATCCCTGAGAGACTCTGCTTGCACCTGCTCCCCACAGCCACGGACACAGCCACGTCCTGGTCAGCCACACTGACATCCTGACAGAGCATCAGAGGCTGTCCCAGAGGTACAGACCCTCCCAACTCCCCAGGCTGTCCCACCACCAGCCAAGGGACTAAATTAATTAAGCACAGCTTTGGAGTGTGGCCTCTGATCAGTTTAAACCTGAGTTCATTACATATCCCTATGCAAACTTGTTCTAATTCCATCCAGAATTCCATGAACTCAACATTCTGATGAGACACACATCACCCAGGTGACCCTGGACATGACACAGACTGTGCCATCACACAGGTTAAGAAGTTCTGGGCCCCAGGTGAGCAGTTCAGGCTGTGTCCATGCAGTTGTCCCTCAGCCCTGGCAGAGCAGGCTTAAACCTCACAGCTTAAACCTCGCTGACAGCTTAAATCTCAATTACAGCTTAAACCCCACTTCCAGCACTGCAGCCATTTGCAAAATGAGCATTTAAAAAGCACCAGGGGAGCTGTAAGAGGTCCTGCTTTACTCTGCTTCGGGGCAGAGCAGGAGTTCACTGGTTCATTAGCATCCCTCAGGTGGTGCAGGAGCAAATTCTTAAAGCCTCCCTAAGACCTTGGCTAATGACACCCACAGAGGTTTTGCCATTTCCTGGTTTTATTGGGCTGTGTTGGAGCAAACTGGAGAAAAGCTGCTTTCTCCCTTCAGCCTCTGTGGCCACAGCTGTGTATTCCAGCACGTTCCAGCAGGAGCCAAACCTGTGGCCTTCAGCTGGATATAGTTCCCAAAATTACCTGAAATGAACAAATCCCAGAATGGTTTGGGTTGGAAGAGGCCTTAAAGCTCATCTCATTCCACTCTCAAATGGGCAGGGACACCTCCCAGGCTGCTCCAAGCCCCACTCAGACCGGCCTCAGGACCAAGCTGAGATGGGTGAGGACGATGAAACAGCGAGAACAAAGACATCTCTAAGAGCTGTTATCACCCAGCTACAGCAAAAAGGTGGCAGAACTGGACCAGCACTGAGAAATTAAGACCCAAATCGTGCAAAACTTCTCAAGGAACACGACACAAGTCGATGGTTTTCCCCGTCAGGAGTAAATTCAAAGCAAAGATTTACCACCACCTAGTGGGAGGCTCACCTAGTTGCAGAGCTTCTTGGTACCTCTTGGTGTCGAAGTAGAGAGAGACCAGCCTCGCCTGAAGAACAGAAAAGGAACTGCTGTGAGGAAAGCCAGAACAGATTTGTTTTGTCAAATGAAGCTTTGTATCCTTCTCTGCACAGATTTCACGACGTGAATCACGTTAAAGTGGTCCAGTTGTGCAAGGAGTAAAATCCTGCCTTTTAAAGGAGAATTTCAGGGTAATTAATGCCCTCCCCTGACACAGAGGAAGATCTGAACGAGGCACACACGAGTGTTCTACTTTTACAGGTATTAAATGTGACAAAGGGGGGATGATGCTGCTCCAAATGTTTGGGATTTGGGACCCACCTCCAGAGCCTGGCGTAGGAAAGTTCTCTTCTCTGATTTGGCCCATTCAATACACTCTAAACACAGGTCAACCTTAAAGGGAACAAGAAAGAAATGAAGTCAATTCTAGAAGTTTTCTTCGTTAGTGCCCACCCCAAATGCCTCCAAACGACACCTCTGGTGTCGTTTGGAGGCATTTGGGGTGGGCACTAACGTTTTCCCAGAGTTTAAACTCACAGCCATGGTGTATTTTCAATAAAGAATAAGAAATTTCACGTGCTTTAGGGCCTAAATTTATCAGATCAGGTGGTGGGTTCTGCTTTGGGGACCTCAGCCATCAAAGCACAGCAAAGAAATCCAGAATTTTCCCATATTTTTCGACTCCCTTTGATGGATAAAACAGAACTGCTGCACCTCAATTAAATAAGATTATATCTTATTTTTTCTACTAACATCCAGGAAATCATCCTGTGGGTGCCAGGCTCAGGAATGCCTCTTCCCAAAACCTCAGGGTTGCAGCTCAACGCTGCAGGCCTCGTCGGCTCCTTCTCACTGCTTAGTAAACGTGAACATCTGATGAAAAGCCATTAGGAAGTTTCAATTTATTACAGGGTGATAGCTGGAGCATTAGGAGCTGGAGAAATCTCCAATTTCACTGCTATACTGGGCTCCTGGGAGCCTTGTGGATGTGAGTTACACTGAGGAAGCAAACGCTCCTCGGAACGTTTCTCAAAGGATTTGAGACTGCTGCATCAAGGACCTCACAGGTTGATGTCATCCTTCCTTAAGGTTTTGGGTTTGGCTTCAGAATATGCTCCAAAGTGACTATTTTGACTTTTTATTATTTCCATCACCATTATTGCAACCTCTTCCTCATTTATTTTTTTTTGCAACTGCATCCCAACATTGTCCTTTACACCAAGTCACCTTGAGAAAAGCCTGAAGCTGCTCATTTTCTCCTGACACTTTCAGGAGTTCCCCCTTCTCATCCCACCCCATTTCCCCTGACCTCTTTCGTTAAAGAAAGAGGGGGAAAACATTCTGTCACCATTTATCACCCACAAGCCACAAGGACTGAACAGCAAACGAGGGATTTTGGCTGGGTTACCTGCACTGAAGGACGACAGCTCTAATTTGGCTAATTTGGTGCTAATTTGACTCATGAGAACATCACCTGTCCCTCAGCATGGCAGAACCTCTCTAGCCTGCCATCTGAGTGCAGGTTTCATGTGGGTTTTGTCCCTAAGATCCTGCTCAGACCCTCCCTGTGCCAGCCTTGGTGTGCCAGCACAACCCTCTGCAGGGCAGCACTGCCTGGAAGGGGCTCCTCAGCACTTCCGAGGTGCTCCTGCCCTTCTCCCGCTCCCAAATAACCAACAACTGGGGAAAACAGAAAAACTAAGAGAACTGTATCCCTGGGGAGCTGATGAGAATGGAGGGAATCCTCACTGTGCACTGTCTTAGACTGCCTCGGGTTTTCTGGTGGGGGAGCTCATCCACTGGAGCAGTTTACACCCAGTAGCTGCAAAACCCTTTCCACTCCCACTTCAGGAGTGACTTTTGTGTCTCTGTGCAGCCAAACTCCCATCAGAGGTGTGCCCACGTGCAATCCTGACCAGCTCCTGGACAGCCCCTGAGCAGCGGCTCCTCCAGCTCTGTGCCATCCCACACCACCCTCACCCTTCCTGCTCCAAGCTCCCTGGGAACACATTCCCAACACTGATCACACTGCAAAATACTCCCAATGCTGCACTTAAAATCGCTGAGGTTGGGAAAGCCCTCTCAGATCACTGAGTCCAACCATTCCCCCAGCACTGCCAACCCCATATCCCCAAGTGTCACATCCACACGGCTTTTAAATCCCCCCAGGGATGGGGACTCCACCCCTGCCCTGGGCAGCTGTGCCAGGGCTGGGCACCCCTTTCAGTGAAGGAATTTTCCCTAATATCCAACCTAAACCTCCCCTGGCACAACTTGAGGAAGCAACACAAATCTAAGATAAACGCCCGTGGTGGGAGTCACTCCTAACCTGCAGCAGGGAGAGGCTTGCAGAAAAACATGGTTATGAATTCAATTATCTGATGTTTTATTTATAAAATACATCCAAATGCATTAAAAGTCTGCTTCCTGACATGAATAATTCTTCAGTACGAAACAAACTAGGTCAGATAATGGTGTTGCAGGCTTTTGAGGAACAGCCTGGAGTTGGAAGTGCAGCCTCACCTCCTGTCCTGTTGCTGCCTCCATGTCCAGGAACAGGTCGAGCAGGGACCGGACCAGGCGGGCGGCCTTGGCTTTGCTGATGGAGTTCAAGAAGGGTCGGACGTACTTCAGGAGCCCTCCCAGCTCTGCAAAAAACCCCAAATCATGAAACACAACCCCCCCGGCCAAGAGCTGCACCGAGCTGGAGCAGCCCCACATCACGTGTACCAGGAGGATTTGTCACACCAAACATTCCCCACGTGGTTTCTCAGCATCATCCACGGAACAGAGCAATAAATGCCACCTGCAGGGCAGCCCTGCAGAGGGGACTGGGGGCTCCAGCCTGGCACTGCAGCTCCCCACTCACCCCCAGCTGCAACTGCCTCAGGCATGTTTTCAAATGGAAGAATCTGCTAAATGCTTTGAGATGTTTCTATAAAATAAGGGATGGAGTTTATAACTGAGGTGTGTTTTTGTTAACTCACAGCTTGATGCTTTAGTCTGCCTCACCTAGCCAAGCCCAGGTGTTGGATACACCTTGTGCTCCACCACTGGAAAATCCTATTCCTTAACACTCCAATCCTATTCCTTAACACTCCAATCCTATTCCTTAACACTCCAACTGCACCTTCACCTGATCACTCTGACCTCACTTAACTACATTTCTGCTTCTACGTCTCCTCATTAATTCACAGCTATAAAACTGGCCTTTGTAAGAGGTGGAAAAAGGAAAAGTCTTTTTTTATGGAGAAACACTGAAGTGTCATTCCCAGGGAGCAGAGGAATGTGGCAGTCAGGGCACAGCAGCTCCAGCCACTCGGGAATGTTGGATGTGGTGGAATTGCAGAGCACAAGTGAAAAGTCTCCTACAACAAACACCACGTGGCCTCGGGGAGCTCCCAGCCAGGGCTGCTCCCAGTTTGGGAAGATGATCCTGCAGAGGGACAGGGTTCAGTGCTGACTCATCAGCACTGGGGCTGCACGCTGAAATCACAGCTCCCTGCCCCAGATTTCTAAGTCTCACCCAAATATCAGGTAGATCTCACACTGCTGTGTTTACAAGATTCCACAGCGAAAGAAAAATCAAAACAAAGCTGGTAATGACTAATTCAGAAATCTTCTGCACCAACCCTGTATCGAATCAAAACTAAAATAAGAGATTAATCTAATTTTATTTCAATTACTATATGGAGGAGTATCAGGAGAATTTCAGTTTGGAAGGATTCCAATAAAAACAAATGTAAACAAGGGTTCTTCGGTATTTCATTTAGCAGTAATGCTAAAGAATGCTAATGCTAATTGTTATAAGAACATCTTATTAATATCTAAAAATGATTCTTCATATTTTTGACTTTTTTAACCTATTTACTTTAAGGTTAATCAAGCCTGATACATCTCATTTATCACACTCCTAAGAAGTAGAACTCACATTTTTCCAAACCAATCACTCATGGTGATCACAGAATCCCAGAATGATTTGGGCTGGGAGGGACCTGAAAGCTCATCCAGGGCCACCCCCTGCCATGGGCAGGGACACCTCCCACTGTCCCCATGTGGCTCCAGACCCTGTCCAGCCTGGCCTTGGGCACTGCCAGGGATCCAGGGGCAGCCACAGCTGCTCTGGGCACCCTGTGCCAGGGCCTCCCCACCCTCCCAGGGAACAATTCCTTCCCAATATCCCATCCATCCCTGCCCTCTGGCAGTGGGAAGCCATTCCCTGTGTCCTGTCCCTCCAGGCCCTTGTCCAAGTCCCTCTCCAGCTCTCCTGGAGCCCCTTAAGGCACTGGAAGGTTTCCAAACATCTCAAAGTGCAGATTTAGAACAAACAGAACTTATCTCGAGTGTGATCCTCAGCTTTATTTCCCAAAGTGCAGTGCAGGAGATCCTGACCCCAGCAAACCACAGACCCTGACCCCAGCAAACCACCTGCCCTCAGCACAGGAACACCACAGAATGCTCTGACTGCCACACCTGCTTCCAGAAAAGTTTGGTTTTCTCTCTGCCAGAGCATAAACAGGCAGCTCTTTGTAGATTTAAGGTGCAGCCACCTTAACACCTCAGACTGCAACCTGCAGGCTGACAGTCTTCACTCCACAAGGAACCTGCTGCTCCATGACTTTTCCCACACCATCCTGTTCCGAGTCCACTCAGTCTCCAGTGCTACCCCTGGATGCAAACCCCGATCATTTTAATCCAAGTCAAACGCTTTGGTCTCATACACAGCAAACACCCAAGCACAGACAGTCCAACACATCAGCTCTGCCCAGAGCTCCTCTCCAGGATCTCGGTGGCAGCTGGCAAAGGTGGGCTCTGGATCTGGTTTATTGAGGCTCTCCCAGATCCATCGGCTCTCAAGTACTGCCAGGCACCAGGAACTCCTCCCGTGCATCCCCGTGCTCCTCAGGACCAATGGAATCAGTGCCCAGCACACTCCTTCCCACAGGAACTTCAGAACAAAGAAGGAAAACTCCAGTGGAACACACTGCACTGTTTATCACCCCGCTGATGTGCTCCAGAGCTGCCCCAGAACTCCCCAGAAAGCAGATCCCAAGTCAACAGCTGGAATCCAGCTGTGCATCCTGCAAACTCCACATTCAGCCGTGCAGGCTCAAAAGTTCCCACAGAAATTTCTCTCTCCTACCAACGTAACCATCAACTATTTTTAGGATTTTATTTTTCTAAAGTAAATGCAATGCCTGGTAAAGGGGTGTGATTGACAGCTCTGCAGGAGTGATGAGCAGCAGCTCTGGAAAATGAAGCCTGCAGCTCATCCTCAGGGAAGTGCTTCCACGAGCTAACACTCCACGTATCCAAATTCCTGATCCAAGTTATTCCAACCCTGGAGTTCTGTGAAATGCTATAAAAATTTGGAACTGTCATAAAGAAAAGTAATTAACCTATGAGTTTATCTGCTTGATAAAGACTAAGGATTGAAGGAGGCCACTTGTATTATTGTTATTTTTGTAAACAAAGGCTGCAGTTCAGTAGAGTCATGGAATCATGGAATGGTTTGGATTGGGAGGGACCTGAAAGCCCCTCCAGTGCCACCCCCTGCCATGGGCAGGGACACCTTCCACCGTCCCAGGCTGCTCCAAGCCCCGTCCAGCCTGGCCTTGGACACTGCCAGGGATCCAGGGGCAGCCACAGCTGCTCTGGGCACCCTGTGCCAGGGCCTCACTGCCCTCCCAGGGAACAATTCCTTCCCAATATCCCATCCAGGGACAGTGCAGCCACCACCTCTTTGGGCACTGCAACTCCTCAAACCTGTCCAAGAAGTTCCACTGGCTAAAACTAAACCCTGTGCAGTGAAAGCCCCAGGATGAGCCCCAGTGTGTGCCCAGCACTGGGGTCCCACAGCAGCTGTGCCCGGTGCTGGTGCTGCTGCCCCTGCCTTGTCCCTCCTACCTGCAGAGCTGCAGGACGGGAAGGGACAGAGCCCTTCCCACAGCTCCAGCACCACCCTAAGCCAGGCTACCCTCCCCTTCATCCCCCAGCTCCACAGCTCCAGAAAACACCTGTGGATCCTGCTGATCTCCCTCTGAGCTACATACACACCCCTGGCTTCTGAACGGCACCAAGTCCATTTTCTTCCCTCCACAGCCACTCTGCAGTTTAGTGGCACCTTTAATACCCCACAAATACATTCCACATTTGCCCTCTCACAACCCCGGGGTTTAATGAGTTAACAGCGTTATTTTCAATTCCTCAGCCTTCCCCTTGAAGGAAAATAAATCTATCAATTACCACCCTCTGGGAAAACCCTGGAGCTCTTCATCCTTGTGTCAAACTTCAGCTTAAACTCAACACTGCTCCAAGCTCTGCAGAGGTGAGGAGGCCACAAGAACTCTGCCCTCAGCTCTGCTCCCCAGCAGCACATCCACACTGACCTGAAGAGACTCTGGAGATGATTTCCCCCTTTTTACCCACACACACACACCTCCCATGCTGCAGAGCCCAGCCGTGTCTGGTGATCTCTGGTGAGCAAACACCAGGGTGCAAAGGGCACTGGCACAGCACAGACACCCACACTGAGCTCACTGACTTCAGCCAGGAAAGGGGCACTGGCACAGCAGCTTCCTCTGCCCTGCACGAGCAGGTGAATCCTGTGCTGGAAGGGTTTGTTTCCCCCAGAGACCCTAAAAGTAGCCCCCAGCAGGAATCAGAGGTGGACACCTGAGTGAGGTGACACAAAGGGCACCTTTGTTTCCAGCACTCAGTCAGGGCCAGTCAGGCACTGCCCCAGGCACTGTCCCCAGGCCCTGTCCCCAGGCCCTGTCCCCAGGCACTGTCCCCAGGCACTGTCCCCAGGCACTGCCCCAGCC
>VZTA01019787.1:0-18035 GCA_013398855.1 Mohoua ochrocephala
GCAGGTCTGTTGCTCACTTTTTTCCTCCCCTCCTCTGTCTGACAGTTTTGTCCTTTCTTGACTATGTTGCCACTGAGCATCACTAGCTCACCATAGCATCAGCCATGTCCTGTAGTGGTTCCACAAGAGGAAGCTGGAACTGTCTGTGTCTAGCACAGGACAGCACCTGTCCTCTCCTCACAGATGCCACCCTACTCCCAAAACAGTGCCACATAAAAAAAGCAAGGCACTTCGCTTAAGAAATCCAAGCTTTTGTTTTTTCCCTCCCCTCTGCCTCCCGTCTCTACTCTTGCCCCTTTGCCAAATGTAGAGGTATGCCCACTGCTCTTAGAAAGGTCCTGAACATCATGACCCTGCTCTGTAAAACCTGTAAAACATGTATTTTTAAAGCTGTGTGAGCTGTTGATGCACACAAATTTTAGCCCTTATATTTATTGCTGGAATTCCTGTGGTACACATCTAATATAAAAGTCATTGTCTTTTCAGCTTGTTGAATGACTTCTCATCCAGATTATTGTTTTAGATGTTGTAATTTATGGAATGCGTCAGTATGGGACACGATGAAATCAGTGTTCATAAACAAAATGGATTTACAATCTGATTGAAAATGCAAGTCATACATTTGATCTTCATTGGTAGCTGGAGATTAATCTCTTTTTAAGTAAATCCCACCAGATCTATATTTTACAGCATTAATGGACTATACTTAAAGTATTCTTGTAAAGGTATTAAAGTTTCATCATGAAATATGATTCTGAACTATTTTTACTGTTGGATAAGGGAATGCACAGTAGATATTTCAACAGTGCTTTAGTAATCGCTATTCTGAAGTATACTGATAATTTTTGTATGATTAATTTTATTAATTGAGTACATTTTCCATGCCTGTTGTTTTTAAATATATCAGTCACATTAGGGAAATGTTGTCTCTGGTTACCCATCTCATAATAGTTACTAAGGCATATTTGAATACATTTTAGGACACAGTCTCTATTCTAACGTCCTTTTTCGTGCTTTAATTCAGCTTTGCATTCAGCATGTAATATCGATATGTATTTCATTGGTGATGAAAATGGCTTGATGAAAAAATGCTTTATAATTTACTTTTAATTTTTTTCCATATATATTTTTATTTTAACATGTGCATCTGTGTACCTAAGATGGCATTTTAAGGTAATCTTAAGTGGTATTTTTTAAATCTCATTCTACTTTTCAAGTTATTAGATTACCTATGTAACGTTGCCTGAGACTGGTAGCATTCCCTCTTTTCAAGTATTTGATGTTCAGATTTTGTTATTAACTGCAAGAGTTAAATAAAGACTATGAAAATAATATCACTATTCTAGTGCTAGAAACAGTAACTGAGAGACTCTGAAATAACTCATTGAGCCATTATGTGATTTTCGTTTCTGAAGTGAATCTCTTTCAGTTACACTGGTTTTTTTCATTCTGAATAGTGAGGGTGTTTTTCTGTGTTGTGTTCTGGTAGAAAAATAGGCACTAGAGCGTATAACTACCAAAAGGAGTCTGAAGATTAAATGGAAGCACAGAAGATTTGATAGGTGAGCCTGAATTAAATGCCAAGTATGAGTAATCTGAAGCCATAGAAGGAACCAATGAACAAGCACGCAGTATCTAAACACAAATGATATCTAGAAGGCATAAATTTGAGAGCCATAAAGTTGCCTACTCATAGACACATTAAACTCGGTCAGAAATGGTCAAAGTGCAGGTTAAAGTGTTGATGACAATCCCGGGTAAAATTGGTTTTCCTTGTTTGCTGTGTTTGTATTTTCAGACAGTTCAATAATCTTGAAATTACATTGCAGTGAATTTTGGTTGTAGTGTTAGGATAAATTACACTCTTGCCAGTCAGGTTTTGTGTGATGCAATGAAAAGTCTTTTTAATACACAGAATGACACGAAAACACTGAAGAAGTGGATGGCTGAAGTGGATGTTTTTCTGAAGGAAGAGTGGCCTGCCCTTGGAGACTCAGAAGCACTGGAAAAGCAACTTGAGCAGTGTACAGTGAGTATTACCTGCCTGCTTGGCAGTTCTTCAGTTTCTCTCTATGAGCTGAGCTTAAACAGAAGTTACACAAATGATTGCTGTTCCTAAAAATAAATTCATGTTGTAAGGGGATTGCCTTCTGCAGTGTATTTGAACCTTTTGCATGTCCTAGGTTTGAAGGAAAATTCAGTTAAAAACATGAAAACTTTAATACCAGAAGGAGGCACACAGTGACAGCATTTTTATGTATTTATAGCAGGAGCAAAACATCAAATACAGAAAATAATATGTAACTAGCCTCTAAAGTCAACTGTTTATTTACTTTGTTGAGTTCACGAACGTTGCTTTTTTTTTTTTTTGAAATCTCTATAATCTGTGCCGAAAGATCTTTTTCTGTATCTGTTACTCACACAATTGATAAACTTTTCTGACTGTACCAAAAGAACTTGCAGGTATTGTGAGTTATATCCATTCTTTTTTTCACTAAACTTACAAGTTCCAGGATGTTATCCCAGTAGAGTTTTAAAGCTTCGTGAAGTATTGGTACTTCCATCACAGGGTTTACAAGTTCTTCTTCCTGTCCCAACAGTGTGTGTAAGTGCAGTGAATCTTGTAATCCATGATGGTCCCTGTCTGTATGTTCAGTGGAATTTACAAGTTCTGTAAATGTTCTGGCAGGATGTGTAAATATTATGAAACATACACAGTGATCTTATGGAACTGCAAGTTCCTCATACTTTCTCTTTGTCATGATATAAATAAGAATTATCATTATTTTTCAGCATTATAATGGAATGTTCTTTCAGAAATGCGGATAAAAGATCTAGGTATTTCTCATGTTTTCAACCATCAGCAGGGAAGCATTTTAAGAGATATAATATATGTAATGTAATATTACATAAGTATGTATTTATAGTGCACACATAACATTTAAAAATTACATCATTTTATTTGGTATAGAATAGCTTGCCACATTAGAGCTGCTCATTTCTTTTTTATTTCTTTTCATAGATAAGTCTGTTGATTGTCTGGAGATCTGGGCCCCAGACAAGTCAGAATCTCGTGTAGACACATTGTCATAGGGATACTATATTTGAAACTTTGTGTGAATGCTGCTTGCCTAATCTTCTGCTATTCCTTTAGGCTTTAGTAAATGATATCCAGACAATCCAGCCCAGTTTGAACAGTGTTAATGAGATTGGGAAGAAAATGAAGAGTGAAGCAGAGCCAGAATTTGCTTCCAGAATAGAGTCAGAGCTAAAGGATCTCAATGCTCAGTGGGACCACATTTGCCAACAGGTACCAAGTCTCCTGCTGCGACCGGTTCTTTTGAAATTAATCATCAGGGTTCTCATTGGCAGAATTTGTCCTTCTATACATGTGCAGTAGCTACGAAACTGAATTCAGACATATTAATTAAACTAATATTTTAAAGAGTGTAATTTAGCCTGTAGCAGTATATGTAAAGTATATTTATTTATATTATAAAACAATATCTTTCTATTTTTATAACAACGTTATATACTAATATATTAGATCTAATAGCAGTGTAATTTATGGATCCTGCAAAACTAGATTTCTGAAGGTGTTATATGTTTAGGCATTTGCCAAAAGAATCAAGTTCTGTATTTAGTTATATGTTTTCTTCTACGTAATCATGTATCATTACTCTGGATGAAAAAAGACATTAAAGCAGTGAAGGGTCCATAATTCAATAACTCAGAATTAACAGTATGTGCACATATGCATGTGTATAAATTAGTCTCCAGCAGTCACATGGATTTGAGAGAATGGTACATAATAGGAAAGAACAGTTATTAATAACTTTACAGAATAAGGAAGCTAAAAATTACTATTATTTCACCGATGACATTTGGACTCTTATTCTTTATGACAGTTCAAATAAAAGTTTTTTCATGTTTTATTACCTTTAAATTTTTCCTACTTGCTCTTTCTCTTGTCTACCTTTATGATGTATATTTGCATAACAGTAAAACTGTTACCTTTTAATGTGGTATAATATTTTCTAAAATTTTTTGTTATTCCCTTTACATGTGAAAAATAGTCTCTCTATACTTTTACGATAAGCATATTATAAAAAAGTTGATCTTTGTAAGATATTTTGTTGACCCAGTTTTTTAGTCTTTCCCCTTTCACTATCACGGAGTATTTTATTCCTTTTTTTTGTGATATTAATAAGCTGGATACTTTTGCACTTCTCTCACAGAAATTTCAAGTACTGCCTTACAAGTATAGAAGTCTGTCACAGTTTTCTTCTGACTTCCCTGAAAGTCTGCCGGCAATAATTTCATTCAGTACAAAGCACAAATTATTGCCTCTCAGTGGGCATTTCTAACACAACTTCTTCAATCATAGCTATTAAAATACATGAGTAGTAAATACAAAAATCAGTTTGGTCTGTGGAGGTTTCCTGAAAATATTTGGAAAAGTCAGCTTGAGTTGATATACACGCAGTTAATACGATTGTGAGTGCTGTAAATTGGCAATTGTCATTGACAATTCAGATACTCTTTTCAGGTGATGGAAGATTACTTGCTCTTCTGGTGCTGGGACTGAGGAAGAGACGATTTTGCAGAGCCACGTACAATTCTGCTTTCATAATCATTGATTGATGCTCTATTTTGTTCTGTAAAACAACATTTATGTAGAACAGCATTTATGTTTAACAGCCAGTCCTCAAGGATGAGTAACAAACCAATAAATGTCAGATATTAAGACCAAGTACTAAGAAAATTTCTCCTGATACTACTGAAAATAATGTTTACTAAAGCAGCACCACAGAGCAGGATATTGGAGCAATAAGCTCTGCAAGCCCAACTCTGAGAAATGGCACCAGTACAACTCACTATTTTTGATGCAAACTTCTTAATACTGTTGAAAGATGGTAAAAAGATCAATCAGGGACATTTTTGATAGGTTAATGCACAATGAATAGAATCAGAGAATGGTTTGAGATAGAGGTAATCTAAAATATTATCTAGTTTTAGTTCTATACATGAGCTATATAACACAATTATATGACCCCTACTTAGTGATTGGCAAATGATGTAACAGTAGTATTTTTCCCTTTAAGATAAATAGTTTCTTCCACTAGGAGGTTGAGTTTTTTTCCTTACCTGTTTTGAGGATATTCACCTTTCTGAGACATTCATTAATAACTCAATCAGCAGAAGAAAGACATGCATATTGCTTTATTCTCTAGTAAGTTGCATTCGAACTAGTTAGAAGGTCATCTGACTTTACAGGTCAAAAACCTTTGCTTTCATCCTTGGATACACTTTCAAAATCTCCTGTGGTTATTCTTTTTATATCTCACAGAAAATAGTCCCTGGGAGATGGTTTTTTTTTTTTCCAGATTTGTTTTCTGATGACATGAGCATATGGTGTAGATTCTTGTTGTAGAATCATTACAAACTCATTCTGCACAGCCATGATTCGCTAAAAAAAGGATTTATACAAATGCAGTACTTTTCTGATTGCCTGTTATTAATATCTACCTAATTACTTGTTAACATCTGCCTAATTACAGCAATGTTATTATTATAGGATTTAATTTGATTATTTTCAGGCTAAAATATTGTCAGGTTTGTACAGTAGCTTTGCTTCAAGTACAATGTAATCTATTCTTTCTTAAAGGCCTATGCCAAGAAGGCTGCGTTAAAAGGTGGTTTGGATAAGACTGTGAGCCTCAGAAAGGATTTGTCAGAGATGCATGAGTGGATAACACAAGCTGAGGAAGAATATCTGGAAAGAGATTTTGAGTATAAAACACCTGATGAGTTACAGAAAGCTGTTGAGGAGCTGAAGGTAAAAGATGAACTAATTCCTTAAGCTGTGTTCAAAGTTCTTTTTGAAGCTCTCATTGTAAAGAAAGTGTACTCTCTTTTTTAGCAAAGTGCCTTTTCAGATCTACTTGCCTAAAGTAAACATAGCAGGTGGCTTGAAGTAATTTCTATTTGGAATATGCTAGAAGATATTTGATATTCCTGAACACCGCATTGCTTTTTTTCTCTCTTTGCTTTATCGGATACTCGATTTGGATGTATCTTCAACATTCTTTTTACTTAAGAAATAATTCCTAAAAATTGGGTGTTAGCAGCAGTAGAGTGAAATCAGTTTTATGTCTTCTCTTTGCATTAGAGTGAGCAGGAAAAAAAATAAGACTTTAGGATGCATGTTGATGTCTGCCATGTATGCATATTGTGTCTTTAATACAGGAGTATAGAAACAGCATATTTTTATCTCAATTAATAAAGTTTCCTTCATGTGGGATGAACATGGCCTTTGGACAAAAACACTAATTTGTGACACATGCTTAAATACACTCTTGCTAAGACACTGGATGTGGGCTTAATTCTTATATCAAAGGTGAATAGTTTGGCTTGTGCCATTCAGGAAGCCAGATAATAAACTGGTTGTCATTATATATATGGCTTTAACAATCTATCCAACACTTTGTTTTCAAACTCTTCATTTTCCATGGGTTTTTTCAGTGTTTGAGAGTTTCAGACCACGTAACTGATGGGTTCTTTATTTACTGAAACAAATAATTTGCTGCCAGTCAGAATATGCATAATATATGGAAATTTATGGAACAACTTAATTATAAATGAGCTTGTGATTTTGCCGTTAAATCTGGGTACATGGATTTGTAACACAACGGATTTTTTTTTTTTTTTTNGGTGGTTCATAAGTTATGATGCTAAAGTGTTTGGAACATTTATTGGGGAAAAAAAGTCCTGAAATGTTCCATTAGTCTGAGAGCTCCAGAACACTAGATGGTTGTGAGATGCTAAACTGTATTGAGTATTGTGTATTGGCAACAAAATGAAACAAAAGTTTTTTGGATGCATTCAAGATTACGTCAGAAAGTCTGGGAATTAAATGTCTCCTGTTGTATTTCGTTTTGTTGTGGTGTTGTTTGGATTTTTTTCTCCCTCTTGAATTCTGTCAGAGGATTCTGATAGATATCAGAAATAAGTTTCCTTCTTAAACCAGGACTATAACTTCTCTTTTTTTTCCTTTCCAGAGAGCAAAGGAGGAAGCCCTGCAGAAAGAAGTGAAAGTGAAGCTTATTACAGATTCCGTGAATAATTTTATAGCAAAGGCTCCACCAGCAGCTCATGAGGCTTTGAAAAAGGAGCTTGATGTTCTAATTACCAGCTACCAGCAACTCTGCAGCAGACTGAATGGAAAGTGGAAGACTTTGGAGGTTTGATATCTTGTCAGTCATTGTATTTATAGCTCTTCTAACTGCGAGAAGTAAGGTGGAGAGCACAGATATATTATCATATGGGATCGTGGGTAGCCCAAGGCTGTCCTCGCTTTGTGAGCCATGTACCAAATACCCCATGTTATGAGCCATTCACAGAGTTATTTTGAGAATCATATCTGCTGGAGAGTCGTGTTACAGGAAAAGACTGAGACATGGCTCTTAGGACAGAGATGGCAATGGCTGCTCAAGGTTCTTATCCCTCCTGAGATCAAGCCAGGAATCTGGCTTTGTAGCAACCCTGTGATGTTCTCTTCATCGTCTCCTCTATGCTTCTCTCTTCCATGGCTAAGGATTTTGATAGAATGGCCCTGAAGCTGATCAGACGGTGTTATCTCAGCATGGCAACAACATTTGATCTGCTGGCAAACCGAATATTTCTCATGCATTTGGAGTTGACCCTGCCATTTTGGCCAACTCCATTGCAGATCCTTGCCATGGGACTGCTTTTATACTATACAGTAGTCACAGTGAATTAAGTGTGGGTTTTTTGTTGTGAATTTTGCAAGAGCTATATTCTTTTTATGAATATTTTGCAAGAGCTAACCTCATACAGGACAATAATATACCAGAGTAAAATTTATCTTGTCTAAATTTCACTGTGGAAAATTAGGTGTGTAGTCTAAACTGGTAATCTATATTTACTCTGATCACTGATGATGTGTTGTTGCATGTTAATATCCCTCTATAACCTTCATTTGGTGTGAGAAAAGTTAGGTGAGATGAATTGCACTCTGGGAAGCTTGATCTGCCAAGAGCGTAATGCATTTCAATAACATTAATAACTTATATTAACGAAAAAAAAAAGGAACAAAAAAAGATTATTTATAGAGAGTTTAAATGTTTTGTTTGTGTATAAAGTGCCATTTTTATCTGCTTGTTTAAGTATCTTCAGGCACTGTATAAATAAAATATTAGACCATAATTTAATTTCAGGAGAATAAGAACATTTTACAACATTATGTTTAGTACTCTAGCACTTAAAAGGTCTATAAATTGCACTAAATGGGGTTTAGAATTAATTTCCATAGAGATTTCAGTCTGAATTCTTAAAAGCTGACATTTTATGAACCTATGATTTAAGCAATTAATATATAGAATATATAAGGAATCTAACTGAATTTTATAATAAAGACATAAATTTCTAACATGGGTCTTTAAAAATTCTGCTCACTTTTATATTTATACAAGAAAACTCTACGGAAACCATATAAAGTGAATAATACATGAAAAGGAAGATTCACATTTTGTTTTGCAGAAGTGTTCACTTTTTCATGTTATTTTCTATGGTTTTTCTCTGTTTAATCAAAATTATGTTTTTCTTGTCTTTTATATTAAGTTGGATCATGTGAGTAGTGGGAAATAAAAATCAACTGTATGGTCCCATAAGCCTCAGATATCAACCATGTTGCTTAGGGGATAAGGCATGAATGTTTTCAGTATTTTAATGAGTGAAAATTTTCAGCGAGGCTTTCAGTCTCAATAAACCTTTTCTTCATCAGGAGGTATGGGCGTGTTGGCGTGAATTATTGTCATATTTGGATGCAGAAAATAAATGGTTGAATGAGATTGAACGGAAACTCAAAGCAACTGAAAATGTCCAGGGAGGTGCAGAGGAGATTTCTGAGTCTTTAGATGTAAGTGCTAACTTAAATAATACCAAATCACATGTATTGATAAATTGTAAATTCCATGTTATTCTAAACAAACTATGAATTAACATTGCACACGAACAAGGTGCAGAATATTTGGAAAGTCCTAAGTTCTCACTAGATTCAACAAACGAGGTTTTGAATTCAAATCCACCTAAATCAAACAGTCATTAAATGTGGTATGCCTGGTGTCATAGACAGTTTTGGTAATGATAAAATAAACATTCTTTTAAAAAAAAAAGTCCTCAGTTCAGACAGACAAAAAATGTTGAAGGCTTCAGAGAGGGCAAGTTTCCATCATAGAACTTTGTTTATTACTCTTTAATTTTTATTCATGGAGCCTTTCAATTTTGTAGAAATTAAATTAATACTTTTAGTGCAACAAAATACAAGATATCGCATTGATAATCCATTTTTGCTGTTGAATTTCATCAATTTAGATACTCAAGCAAGATTTTTATATTAAAGTACAAGTACTTTCACTGAACTCATTGGGCATAGTCCACATTTTTAAAATCAAGCAGTAAATTTATTGCTTTATGAAAAATCGTTTTGCTTGGTAATGAGTAGTACAGGACATTATTTGTCAAGGCATGGAACATAGGTATTTCATCTTTTTTTTTCTCTATTTTTAATTTATCTGAAATGTGAAATGTCTGTCTTATATTTTTAAGGCAAATTGGGATTGGTCTGTAGAACCTTATTTACAAAAAGGAAAATAAACTACTTTTTTTGACTGTTTTCAGTCTTTGGAACGTTTGATGAGACATCCAGAAGATAATCGCAACCAGATTCGGGAACTGGCTCAGACTTTGACAGATGGTGGAATCTTGGATGAATTGATCAATGAGAAACTTGAGAAGTTCAATACTCGATGGGAAGAACTTCAGCAGGAGGTATATTTAATGGTCCTCCCATTAAGTAGAGGACAGTCTAACGTCATTTAAAAAATAAAAAAGTTATTTTGTTGGTACAGTTCCTAAACAGGTCATGAACAAAATTTTACGTTGCAAGTGGTTTCATGGTGGGCTAACTCCAGTAGGCAGCAAAGCACCACAAGACTCCGCGTCTCCTGGTGCTTTGACAGAGATTATAGAAAAGGCAAAAGCAAGAAAACTCGTGAATTGAGGTTAGGATGATTTAATAAGTGAAAGAAAAAAAAGATAAAAGCAAATGATGCAGAAGAAATTACGCCCAGGATACTGATATTCAACCAGTCCCTGTGTAATGACAGCTTTGGAAATACTTCCCTCCACCTCTTTTTATTGTTGAGCAATACCCTGTGTGGTGCTCAGGTCAGCTGTCCTGGCTGTGTCCTTTCAAAGCCCCTTGCCCACTCCTAGCTTGCCTGCTGGAAGGGGCAGGGTGAGAAGGAGAAGTCCTGGGCACTGTGGAAGCCCTGCTAAGCAATGACTAAAACATCCCTGTGTTATCAATGCTGTTTTGGCCACCAATCCAAACCACTGAACCATACAGGCTGCTGTGAAGAAAATTAACTCCGTCCCAGTCAAAACCAGTAAAATAGGTAACCCCAAAATTTCAAAACTGAAGTGACCATCTAATGGATTTAGTCTTAAATTGCATATGTAGAATGTTTACTCTGACAAGACTCTTAGTGAGAAACAAATTATTTTTAAAATGAAATATGAGTAATATCTCTTGCATATATGTTTTTCATTAAACAATAAGTAAGTGTATTGTATCAATGAAAGATTTGAAAAGATGCTGCAATATAGAAACGTGTAACATGAGGAGAGCCAAATCTAGCAATATGCTATAAATATGTGGACAATATCAGCTCAGTACTTGGTGAAGATCAGAAATAATTACTAGGGAAAGACCTAGCAAAGGATGTAGACAGCCCCTTTATGACTGTAACCAGAACATGCTGAAAGATGACCAATAAAAACTGTCAAAAATTACTCAGTTACAATGATATAAATGATGCACAAGTGCAGATTTTTGGAAAGCAGGTGTGTTAGAAGGATGACAACCTACAATGACAATGAAAAAATTTTGCTTCTTTCACGGTGCTTGAAATATACTTGTTCATGATAACAGTGGAAGTAAACACACTACAATAAAAATTACGGGAGGGTCCTCAGCCGTTCTGAGAATAAACTTGAAGGATGGGGAGGGGAAAGAGCCCAGCCGGGGAAAGAGCCTGGTGTGTTGCAGGCATTCAGATAATTCTGTGTAACTGGACAGTGTCATAATAGAAAAGTAAATATAAATTTCTGTATACCTGCTATTTTTAGATTGAATACTATTCAGTCATCACTAATATCTATTAAATCAAAATTCAGAGAAGCTGCAGGGATTTAGTGTGAAAAGCACATCATGAAGATGTTGTGTGAAATTCTGAAAATAATTTGGATGAGTAGATAGGCAAAATATATTAGAAATTTATTTACTGCTCTCCAATTTCTTTCAAAGATAGACAGAAAATTGGGCTAGAGGGCTTCTTTAAAAGCTTCTTTGAAAGCTTGATCAGGTATTGAGTAGTTAAATACTAATGGTGAAATCTGACTCTGAAGTGGAGAAACATACTTTTTTTTTTCCCATAGATTCCTGACACTGAATTTTCTGTGCTGTTTGTGTAGTCTCTTGAAATTCAAGCAGCATTTTCCTTGTACAAAATATATTGCAGGCACATAACACAAACCAGCTCATGCTCAAGGTCACTTCTTCAGACAGGCTAATTGGCAAGCCTAAAGTGGTGAAGTTATTTGTTTTTATTTGAATAATTGCTCAGGTAATTACCAAGACAATAAGCTTGTGTGGGCAGAAACTGATTTGTGAAATATTTATTCACTACTAATGGAGCAACGAAACCAACCCACTTCCATATGAATGATGCTGCAAGACAGTGCAGCTTTGCTACTGAGATAGAGATTCATTTTTAAGGGCAGATAATGGCTTTATGTTTGTACGCCTTATCTTCTTTAGTTAACAAAGACTGAGTGTGTTCAGTTTGCTTTTGAACATTTGGGGCTGACTGATAAGCAAGGTATACCCTATCCTTACTTTTCAAGGACTGATTCACTTACAACTCTATATACTGGATTTAAGAAACACTGAAGAATTTGAAGCTAATATTGCAAGCAGCTATCGTCCTTTGTAAGGCTGAAAGTGATTTACATCCTGTCCAGCAAACTTCAAAAATGACAATCAGATATTCTTGAGACTATGCTTGCAAAAAACTACAAAACATTATTGTTCCATGGGCTTNACATGGAATTTACGCTAGATTCAATTGTTGGGTCCTGTCTCTTAATTCCTTTTTGGACTCCCCTGAAGATTACCTTTGGTTTCTTTCAAAGAGCACACATTCATCATTTGACACAATTTTTCTATTTGCTCTCCTCTCCAGAGGAGAAAGACTATTTCACACCCCATCTCCACATGATTGCTGACTGCTAAGAGGGTTGCTTTTACAAGTTCTGAGGCATTATCTACCTGCAAGGATAACTTAAAAAGGTAGAAAGGTAGAAAAGTCTTCCCACTTACAGTTTCCAGGTTTGGAATTCAATTGATCAAAGCTGAGTATCACTTAATGGCTGGGAGGTCAAATATTTGTAGCCATTTACTTGAAAAGCACACTGTGTAACTTGCTGAAGAATTTGTTCTAGGTTGGAGGGTATTAAAAATTTAAATGAAATTAAAAATGGGTCCAAAGATAATGTTTTGAATTTTAAAAAATGTGTTTCTAATTTAAGTCTAAGCACAAACATTAATCTACTCTGAGATTAAGCAAAGATTAACATGTTTGGAGTTTGATGTGAGGGGTACAGAGAAGTTGTGATATATCTCAGTCACAATCATTATAACACCAAGAGTCAGGTTAAATTTTTAAGTAATTTAAACAAGTTAAGACGGAATTTTAAAGCTTCCTAACTTTTTAACTTTGCCTGTGGCAACATTTCTTAATAATACAAGAGTACAACCAAGCCAAAAAAACCCCATAAAGCTAAGATTTCTGCCTTTCTTAACAGGCCCTTTGCCATGAGCTGTAACTTAAAAGCTAATTAATTAATTTAATTCTGCATTTTAAATAAATATACCCTGTAGTAAAAGTGCTATAATTTTCAAAAATTTTTTTGTTCTATTATTCTCCCACAGCCCACATACTGAGTACTGCCTCAAGACTATTTGGTTTTAACCTTAAAACTCTAATCAACATCTTAGTAACTGCATGTGTGCCTGATGTCATTAAATAGATGAAATGTATTATTTAAGCAAAAAGTGGAAATATCTATAAATACAACTTTATAACCTTCAACATAAAAGAATTAACTATGGTCTTTTCCCTTAATATTGCATTTTGTATGGGTAGTATGCAATGTTGCTATTTCTTGCATTTGCCATTGACCTTTGGTAAGTTGTAAACAGGTTTATGCGGGACATCAAATCATAAAAAGTGTTATGTTTGTCATAAACCCGCTAAAAGTCTATAAAAACCCTGTAGAGACTTAAATTAAAAATTTATTCCATAAACATTTTTTTTTGTTTCTCTTTCATTCTGATAGTGCCTAACAGCAGATTTTTTTTTCTTTGAATTAGTTTTCCTTGACAGCTGTCAACATTTCGCTGGCTCAGAAATAATTAAACAGTTGGTTATTTTCCTGAGATTTTCTATTTAGCAATTAACTGTCAGCTACTTCTCTTTAGAGACCAAAGCCTTCAGCTTTATTGACTATGATCAGATAGCAAAGCTGGAGCTTCTTGATATCTTCTCAGACCCACACTGCAGTATTAAGCCATCTCTTCTTTTTTCACAATGAAATAGTAACGCCATAATATTTCAGGAAACAAACAAACAAATGAACCACCTAGAACATCATAAATTAAAATATTTTTATATCATAGATACATAAAATTTCAGCTCTCAGCTCTCACATGTCTTTAAAAAATAGGCACATACAGATTTTCACACAGACAGACGTGGGTTGTAAGGAAAAATTTGAAACTCAGGTTCAGAGATGTAAGTGTGTAGTATCACTACTCCTTTTTGTAAAGCATTCTAATGCTTATGTCCATCAACACCTCTTTTCTGCTGAAATACAAGAAGGCGGCTTCTCAATATTGTGTCATTCCCCTTGGTCGAATTAAGCAAATATTCTGCAATGCCAGTGTAGTACCAGGAACCTACTTAGTGAAAAAGATGAGATTTTTGAATCAACTGTTGTGTACTGTAGAAATATGTTATATTACATGAGTGTATCATGCCTTTTATAAGATTATTGTAAAGATTTTCATTACATTTGTTGTGGGAATTCAACAGCATCAGCTACGGGCTTGACTTCAGATGAACATGCAGGACAGGGTCAGTTTCCAGTAAGCAATACAGACAAAAAAAATTAAGATAGCATCCATTTATATCTGAGCAAATCATCACAACTCTGGAGGTACTATTTCCCAACATTTGGCTGTGTGGCTCTTCTCCCACTGCCAAAATAATTCCTCTCTTCTACCGCTGCATTCATGTCTTGGTCTGACATCATCCATTCATTCACTTACACTGTTCACAGCTTTGGGAAAAGATGTACTTTTAGCTCACTTGGAAGAGGCAAAATGTCACAGAGGTTCTCGGGCTGTAATCAGATTCTCTCTGAGGACAATGAAAGAGGAATATTTTGTCTTTGCGTGTGTGTTGCGTGCACATAAAGACATCACAAGCATGAATATGTATTTATCTGGCTTTATATTTGCTTGAAATACAAATGTAAAAATTCAGTCACACTCAGGCAACGATTGCTGTAATTTTTTCTTAAGCTAATCTGCTATAATATTTGATCAATGAGTTTGGGAATCTTTTAATTTTTCTAGTTGTGTTCTAAAATGGGATTTTGATATACATATTTTCTGATGATATCAGCACAAAGATGACAATTTTTCAAATAAGTGTATTTTTTATAGTGTTTTAGGCTATGGGAATTTGCATGCATTCTGATACTTCATTACATGCATGCAGTCTGCTTCTAAGGCTGGCAGCAAATGTATCTGTACTTAAACAAGTCCCTAGTTCCAAACAGTAGTTAGCATGGGACAGCATTTGACAGAGGTTCAAAGTTTCAGGTGTTGCTATAAAACCAGTTTTTCAGATAAGCATAACACCAAATTTGTGTCCAGTATAATTGAATTCTCCAGAAAGTGCAGACACTTATTTGGATGACTCGTAAGAATGGAACTTTATCAGTGCCTTATTTTAAACGGTGCGCTTTTCTGCACGTAAGGACACTGCGTGTGTGTTGGTCTTAACCACAGAGATCAGTAAAGGCAGGGAGGTTCTTCCATGGTTCCTCCAAGCTTCCAGGAGGATGACCTTACCCATGAGATGTAGCAAGCTACTTATCCCGTTTCTGATCTAATGTGTCTTTCAATCTACCCTATAGTGACGCAAATGGATTGATAGAGGGTCTGTACCTTAGCCAGGCTTACAAATCAGTAGTAAGTAGTGCCAAGGTAAATGGAAGCTGTGTTATTTAAATTCAGCTGTGGTTTTTAAACTCACTGCTTTGAACAGACTGAGAAGATTTTTACGTTAAAATCTCAAATCAGATGAACATAAAAGTAATTTAAGTAGCAAGCCTTAGTACTGTAGTAGGGTAATAATACCTTGGTGGTTTAGGTGCTCCCATTAACACTGACAGCATGAGTCTGATGTGTAAAGCTGCTCAGTTCCACAGAAGGTTCCTGGAACTGGCAGTGATACAAGATTATCTGATCAGTTGTTTTGAAATAGCACAAAGCAGCTTACAAAAACAAATATAGAAAATACTGGTTGGATCTCTATCCTTTTACTAAGTCAAACAGCTAGCAAGAATGCTCACAAGAAATAATCTTTTTCATTTGTTATATGTGAAGCTCTGTAAGAATCTGAGCTCCATGAAGAAGGTACAGATATATCAAATATTCTCACTGAATTGCTGAGAGATATTTTTGTTCAAGACAAGAGTGTTGTAATGGGTATGAAATCAAATTAAATTATAGCTGGCTTACCAGAGAGAAAACGTGTGATTTGACTTGAAAAATGGCAGGATACCTAGAAATGTTATTTAAAGGGTGCTTGCTTTCGCCTTTGATTCATGTCAAAGAAAGTTAGCCACCTTATTCTGTGGTCAGCAATATGGCTGGGCTTGTACACAGAAAAACTCTGCTGTATTTAAAGTTGTTGGTAACTATTGTGTGCTTTGTATAAAGCAGAAATTCTGCTAGGCAGTAGCTGGGGTACAAGTAAAATATGAGTCTGTAGCTAGACACAATGACAGATGGAAGAACGAACCGGGTTATTTATTACCTGATAAATGCCTTATTAAACTGTTGCAAATAATATTTAAAGCTGACTCATTTACGTGAGGTGTTTAATATAAGTGTGTTCTAAGGACAAATTGGATGGAGAATTTATTGCCCTGATTTGTTAAACCATAAACTGAGCTCCTTTGAGAGGAAAACATCCTTCTCCGAAAAGGAGAAGGTGGCACTACCATGGTGGCAGTGCCATGGCAGCACTGCTGGGGGACTAGAAGCAAGATTCAACTTTTTATTCTTTTTTTTTTTCCCATTGGAGGAAAAAAGTAGGCATTGTCTCTTCCAAACAGCTATTTATGCTTCATCTAAGAGAAATCCAGCTCAAGAGAGTCTTTATCCCTCTCACTTACTGAGGAGGATTGCCTTGGATAGGATTGTGATGACAGTAACCCTATTCTCAGTAAACAAAGTCTCTTGAATTATATAATAAGATCAGGAGGACCTCTCTGCCTCAGAAAGACAGCACTGTCAGGGTGGTTTGATGATGCAGCTTTGCCGTCTTGCACTCTGAATAGAAATCCTCAGTTTAAGCATTGGTTTTGTGGGACCCTTTGTTTTTTAGAACTTGTCTGTGCAATCTGTGTGTTGTTTGTTTCTTACCGAGAAAACTGAATGGGTGGCAAAAAGATGCGCAATTTGTCCTACAAAAAGGTGGATAAGCACAAGTCAGGAGTCCTGTGTCTGATTCTTTGCCTGAATTTTTGGGGAAAAAGAAAATGCGTGGCAAAAAATGTAGTATATGCATTATTACTGTGAATGCTGATAATGTTGTCATTGTTTTTAGGCCGTGAGAAGACAGAAAAGTCTTGAGCAGAGTATTCAGTCTGCACAGGAGACTGACAAAACACTGCGCTTGATCCAAGAGTCGCTGGCTGTTATTGACAAGCAGTTAACAGCCTACACTGCAGACAGAGTGGATGCAGCACAGGTCCCTCAGGAAGCGCAGGTAAGTTATACACAGGTTGAGCTTATGTGTTTACTAGTTTTCTTAATCAACCAAAGAGTGTTTGGTTGTCCCTCAGCCTCTCATTAAAGAGGATTTGCAACATGATCAGCATGAAAGTGCAAGTAAATTTTGTGTAGGATTAGTTTGAGAAGTTTAAGCTACTCTCCTAGTAAAGTCATATTTTCCTTCTGATTTATATTATATACCAGTCCAAAAGATGTAAAAAGCTATAAATATCATGGAAGACTGCAATAATTTTAAAATGACAAGGATAAGCAATGTGATTCTTTAAAATCCAGCTCCCATCATAGAAAGAGGAAACTCGTCATCCTCACTACTCTTAGATGGCTCCTTTGCAAAGTTGATTATGTGGCCTAGGGTTTGTTACTAAAGTATTGAAACATAGACAACATTGTTAATTATTTCATAATGTGCACATCAATGTACTTATATTTAAATTTTTACAGCTCACATAAGTTCAATGGAAAAAAAAAATTCCCAATCTTTACACGTGGCTTATTGAGCCTTTGAAATAAAAATGTACATTTAATTATCATTTTTACTCTTTCATTCTTTCTTCTGTAAGGTCTACTTTACTGCAGCATTAAGAGGGTAAGAATATGAATGAAATAAAACCAAACATCTCTGCAATAAAACTATTAACACTTTACACTATTATATACCTCAACTTTTCTGTTAATTCTGTCAAAATTTAGGCAGTCAGATTATGAAAGTAAATAAACAGGGAAAAAATGCTACAGGGAAGTTGAAAATTAATGCTTTTATAATGATTTTGGAAGAGACATTCAATTATGGTATTTT
>VZTA01019789.1:0-14501 GCA_013398855.1 Mohoua ochrocephala
CAGGTGCTCTTTTTCTAAAGAAAATGGGTGTGCCTTCTTACATTTCTCTGAAGCCATTGTTTGCATCTCGGGGCTATATTTGAAAAGTATAACTCTCAAACTGTTCTAAACTGGGAATGCAGTAGCTAATATGTTGCATAAAAGCGAAATGTTATGTTCTGCCAATGGACTCTGACAATTCAGTTTTTAGTACCTGTAAAATGGGCTTAAAATGTTCCCCAGATGTATTTGGCTACCTCACTGTTTGAAAGTCATTCCTTCTGTGCAATAGGAAAAAAATTTGCTTAACTAAGAAAACAAATCCAATAATGCCACCCTTTCCCTGCATAAATAAGAAGGTGGGGGTGGTNGAAGCAAAAATGCATGCTTGGATATCCATTGCTGGCTGTTGTAGGGAGTGTGCTTGCCAGCAGTTTCTGGCAAGCTTATTCCTTCCAAACCCTCTCCAAACTTGCCAGACATTTAAAAAGTCTTTCGCTTGTTAGTCACCTTTCACTTACTTGTAGCATTAGAAGAAATGTTTATTGACTGAAGAACTGCCTGTTTTGAAATCAGGAACATTGAATTAAGTTTTTTGTTTTGTTATGTGTTGGTTTGTTGATATTTACTTGACAGCAGGGTTTAGTTAGGAATATACTTACAGGCTGTTAGTAACCAAACTGGGTCAAAGCTCAAAGGGTCTGCTCTTGTGGGTAGTAAAGCTCAGGGTTTGGCTGATGTTTTTTGTGCATGTAGAAGGCATCAGATCATCAATCCCTGATCCCTGTGCAGAGGGATGAATGCTGCAGAAGTGGACTGCTTTCAAAGGATGGCAAATCACCGTCTCCACTTTTGGTAGAACCTGTCTGAGAGAGAATTAAAAAAATCTCCTATGTCTGGTGGTGGGGCATGTGGGGCCTCTTTGTGTTAGTTTGGTTCAGTCGTGGTCTGGTGTTTAAATCCTCTTCTGTGTAGTATTGATCAGGATGTGCATGGCTCTGAATCTCCCTAAGGCATTTGAGGACAAAACAAGTAGCATATGTATCTGAGCCCTAAAACAGAGACGAGTCAGACAGAGAAGGGTTGGAGGGAGGAATCAGATATAATGAAAGAGGAGAAACTTGACCATTGTCCTAGGTAGAAGCATGCTAGAGGGGAGACTGGAAATCTAGCTTCTTGGATACAAAATATTTTGCAGAACTGCCCTTCTTAGGAAGTTTCAGGTTCATAATTGTGGTTCTGTTCTTTCTGCTCCATTTTCTTCTCATACTTACAAAATCTGAATTAAAGAGAGACCTCAGGTATAAGTCATTATACCAGAGATGACTGGAGTTACATCTGTTGCTATGCTGCACCCTTCCTTTAAGGGTTTTTAGACAGAAAGATGTCTGGGTCTTTTTCATGCATATTGCTCCCTATACTTACATGTTTAACTGAAATAGTAGTGTATTATTGGAGCATGTCAGTCTTTTAATGTAATTGCTTGTCATCTCTGAGGTAAGAAAGCAGTCTGCTATTAATTTTACAGTAATTTAAGCCCTGGTAGACTTATCAGCTACAACCACAAAGCTAATGGCCTTTTAATTATTGGTGATTCCAATGAGAGTTTGTATCTGAAGAACCTACAGTGGGTAACTGGAAGTGCTTGAGAATATAGTGTGTATTGTCAGGGTATTGGGATCAGGCAATGAAAGAAGAGTTGACTTGCCCTGCTCAGGATTATCTGCCAGACACCACTGTGTTAGTTGACTAAAGTACATGAGATGCTGGAAAAATCTGCCAAAACTTGCTAGGTTGTTTTATGCACCTGAAAATTAATTTTGTTTTTTGAATTAAAATTGGGTTTAAATTTTGAATTTATATTCAAAATATAGTTTTTAGTGTACTTATGTAGCTGTATGTCACTTTATAACCTGTTGGAGAGCAATAGCTGCAAATTAATTGAAAGAGGTAGTGATAGTCACTTGACACTTCAACACTGTGTCATTCAAAACCTTTCTTGAGCCTTTGAAAAAGATTTTGATTTCTTTGATATCAGTTTGTATTATCTTTTATTGGAATAATTGGAAATAAATATAGCACTTTCGAGTTCCAAAGTGGCGTTCTTGAATTTCCCGAGACATAGACAATACAGAGCATCTTCTCAATAGTTATCTGTTGTAAAGACATTACTCTGCATGCTTCATCCATTTTGGTATGTATTGGTGTTTTCCTATGAAGGATGTCTGTCCTAGAACAGTTAAATCATGCTCTAAGTTTGATATTTTTTGAGAACTGTGATGATTTAATATTCTCTATTTGTGTGATCATTTTCCTCCTTGTCAATTCAGCTATGGTGTTAGAGAATGCAGAAATAATCCATGGTCATTTTGCTAATGTGTAGCTCAAAGGCCATAAGTCTCCTTACCTTAGAGATTTAAAATTTCCTGTTACTGTTTAGGTTATTTCAGTGGTTTCCATTTTCTTTCGCTTGACTTTATGTTCTTAATAGAGTATTAATTCATCTTGCGTGTAAAAAGAAATTGTTTCTATTTGGAAGTATTTCAGAATTACTAAGTCAGACTCTTGGGGCAATTATTCAGACTGTTAACATGAATATACATGAAGAATGTAATTGCTTTTAGATAACAACTCTTTAGTTTTTATTAATATGCAAAAAGTAGTGTCAGCTAGCTTGCTCAGTGGAGTTGTTTTCAAACTTTGATAAAATTCTGAATTTTTCTGCCCATGAAAAGAAAGCTTTGAATCTGAATCCCAGGTCTCTTTTGTGGAACTTAAGTGTTGCTTTATCAGTTACTGAGTTCTTAATTTAGACCAATGACGCACTTCAGAAGGCAATGGGAGTTTTGTTGAAGACTGCTATAAAGTATTACTACTTGAAATGTGTGGCAACCTTGTACCTATTAAAGGAATTTGCTATTTGAGCTCCACAAAAGACTCACCAAGAAACTGATGTAGTTCCATTGAAATAAGGGAAAAATCTGCCAGAAATCCTGCAAAACACCACAGGATTCCACAAATATAGCATTTTTCAGCTGACTGCACTCTGGACAACTACCCTCCCTCTACAACAGTGATAGGACTGATCAGGACCATCAGTCTCACAACCTCTATCACAGTTTTCTCTCTTGCTTCTTCAGGCTTGATTAGATGGATGCTTTGTGCAATGCTCAGAAATAGTGAAATGTTTTCGTATCTGCAGCTCTTTTTTTTTGCTGGGACAGATGTGATTATTCATCACCAGGATGTTTATAACTGCCTTACTCAAAACCACTCTGAAAGTCTAAATTTCTGCTCATAAGAGGAAAATTGAAGTCTGTTCTTGTTGAGTGAATTTTTTCTTCTTGGCTATTGAAAGTCTTTTACTTCTTGGCCTTTAAAAGTCTTTCAAAAAGAGTTTGGTTCTGGCACCTTATTATTTAAAACCTCTCTGATTTTAATTTGGATGTCTAGATATCACAGAATATGATATCTGCCTGGGTTGGAAGGGACCTTGAAGGTCACCCAGTTCCAACCCCACTGATGGGGGCAGGAGTGCCAGCCACTAGCCCAGGTTGCTGAGGGCACCATCCAGCCTGGCCTTATCTGCCCTGTGAGTGGAATACTTGCTGTTCCTGCAGAGGACAAATTATGGCTATCACCACCATAAGCTTTCTGTTCATGAGCTTTCAGGCACTGAGGAAAATTTCCAAAATGAAACTTTATCATCATAATTTTCTGTGACAGGCATGGATCGATACAACCCTTCTAATCACTCCATTTTACTTCTTTAAGTTGTGTGCTTGGTACTAGATCCTGCAAGATTTTCGGGTACTCTGGTACTATATTTTAGGATCATATTAGCTTTTTTTGTATTTCATAACACTAGGAAAATATTATTTACACATAGTATCTAAAGTTTCGCCTTAGAAGGGCCAAACTACATGTCTCTCGTAGTCTGTTTCTGAGGCTGGCAGGCTATTGTTAGAAAATACAAGAGGGGTTTTTTTGTCATGCAGTAGTAAGCTCCTGCTTCTTTGCAGACCCGAGGTTTTCATCTTAAGTTTAAGAGGCAAATAACAAGGGAGAAGAGATGAAGAGGAGAAAAGCAAACTAGAGGCCTAGAAAATTCCTTTTCTTTCTTTTTTTCCCCCATGAAACTACTTCTGCAGAAAAAAAAAATATTGACAGACAGGGTGTGCCAGCTAATGTCACCAAGCATTGAGTGGAAAGAAGAATACTAAAAAGCAGAAAATTAGAGCTGTGCTTGCCTGTTCACCTCCCCAAAAGAATTGAAATTGTCAGCGTTTGGGACTCCTTGTCACAGGCTGAGATCCTCACCTGTCTGTGGTGCTCTGCAAATCTGCTCTGGTGACCATCATCCCTCAGAAATATGTGTCTGAGAGCAATTAGAATTTTACCAAAGAATACTGAAAAAAAAAATTAAGTACATGTATGTCATGTAGTTACTGAATTCTTTAAAGATAAAAACAAAGGCCACCACAGAAGCAAATTAAAGCCCCTGGGAGCTGACATGGTTATTGAAAGCTTTAACAGAGCTGCCCTGCCATAGAAACCTGCTTTCCTATTGTCATTCATTTTGGTCTCTGAAAAGAAATTTATGATCAAAGTTTTGTTTGAGCACAATGTAAGCGCTCAGATTAGATTTTGGCAAAGTTACACAGGGATTTAGATATTTTATTTTAATTTTTTTCTATTTTTTTGGACACTTGTCTTCTAGTGAGAAAAATGTTTTGCCCTTAAAATGTTTTGCCCTTAAAAAAAAGAATCTGTTCACAATATTTTCTTGAATTACATTAGATCTGTGTTTCTTGTTTTATGTCTCCTACTACTGTTTCATTATAACTCCAATCCAGAGCATCTTTTCTGAGTGATGTAAATGAAAATACATAAATGAAATAAAACCTGTGTATACTTTAAATATTTTAATTCATAAGTTGCTTCTATGTATAAATCTTTCACCTGGAGTATTCTCCAGCAAATGCCCACTGTCCAATTTTTCAGTTGCTATTGGCAGAAAGAGGTTTTGTTTTTAACAGTTAGAATACCATGATATAATGCTTTCTTAGCATAAGAGCTGGTGACCCATTGTTTTGTTAACTAATAACTAATACAGTTTGCTTTAATCCAAGGGGGTCCTTTGTGGGAAAGAAGTTAAGGTGAGAATTAACCATAGTAGGAGAAGCCATTACAGTTATTGAGATGTATGAAATACAGGTTCATTTCTTGTATTTCCTGTTGACTTGCTGCATAAGACTTTGTGGGAGTGGGTTATTTCTGTTCTCCAGCTTATGTCCATATAGAAGAGTCTTGTAAGTGCTCTAAATGATAATGAAGATACGTAGTTTTGAATAGCTTGGAAATTCAAGTACAAGGAGAAGAAATATTGATTTCTGTGACAGAAGAACTTTCTTCTCTACAAAAAAAAAACCTGTAAAAGATTGTGACAGTGAAGTGAGTTATACAAATTGATAAGAGGTAATTTAGAATGAGGATCAAGAAAAATCTGAATGTATACAGTTCTCTTATCATACAGTCATGCTGGTATATGCTAAAATCATAGAAGTAGCTTTAGAAATGCTGTCTCATGATGTGATCAAAGCAAAAAGCACAGTCAGCCAGTTTGAGTCTTCTGTCTTGAATGCCCATGGGAATAAGGAGTATTAGCTTACTCCTATACATGAGGTTTGTAAAAAGAATGCACTAGAAGCTAAATAATGGATTTAGAAGCCTGCCTTTAAGGATTGTGATTGCCTTTAAGTATTGAAAGAAAGAAATCACAATAGAGGTTCCCCCTCTGCTGGTAGAGAGTTCAACATTCAAGACATTTCAGTGTGTCTAGACACGGGTAAACACGGTTGAGTCTGAACATATTTATGCAAAGAAAGAGCCGCTGTTACACAGTATAAACTATTGCCAATCTGCTAAAAGAATTTTAAAGTGCAATATAGTACAGCTGAAGTTATCAAGTTCCGTGTCCATTTATTTTAGCTGGCATGTAAGTAATTCGTGTCAAGTGCCCAATAGGGAATGTAAGCTATTGTGTTGTCGATACCTAACCAGTGACTGTTCAGCTTGATGTTTACCCATTTTCAGTGCTGTTCAAGATTTTTGTCCTAGTAAGCAACCCTTTTCACTTACCCTTTTTAAGAGATTTTTCGATTTGATTTAATTAATCATCTGCTTAAAACATTGCCCTATGCATGCTTGTCAGGAGAATTTCTCAACTCCTTCTGTGGTGGGAAGTGCCTGTGCCAAATTTTGCATATTTACTTTGAGTACTTGTGAAGAAGAGTGAAAATTTTAGAGGTACTGGAGACGAGAGAAGTAGATTATTTATGGTAAGAAGCAGGTACTGTTACCCACTAGAAGGTGAACTAGCAGGAAAGTACAAATGAAAAGACGAACAAAAGTCCATCTTAAGTGAAACTCTCAAAGATCTGGGTGAATTCATGCTGCCTGGTGTGTTTGTCCTGAGGCTGGTATGAAATCTGTTGTCCCAGTGACCCCAACAGTGCAATACCTTTTCCTCTACCAGAGGAGGGATTGCTTATCAGGAAGGCAGATAATTCTACTGTCTCTTGACTGGTTTATTTCAGCTTCTCTTGCTTATGTTTGGCTAGGTTAAAACTCACTCAGAGCTGCAGATACAGTGTTCAATAAGGTGGTGAATCAATTAATTTTTAAAATTTCAACTGTCTCGGTTGCTTGTTTGCCTCTGTGTGTGTGTGAAATAAAATGTAAATGGCTACTACTTTTACAGAAAATATGCCAAGGGTTTCAGGTTTTGAAATATATAATGAAATTTTTATATTTTGGTATGGCAAATATTAATATAACTTTGAGTAAGTATTTGGAATGAATGTTATTACGTATCTCAAGTAATTTAAATTTCTTGTGAATGTAATTAAGGCTCTGTTACAACTACATTTCTATTTTTCATGTATTAATGTGAATATAAAAGTTAAATTTATTTATGTAGGCTTAATGTTGCCTCTCCATACATCTAGCCAGTGTGAGACAGAATGGGGTTTTATTCCCTTCAGAGATGTAAATCATAAGAGGACTGTAGATGAGTCTAATATGATCATTGAGCTAAACCTGAGTGGAGTTTCTCATAGCAAAGAAACAGCAGCATCAGGCTGCTGAGTGTTCATGTTCTTTTAAGCAATGGGTAGTCTTGAGATTCTTACAACATGTTTTTGTAGCTTTTTTTACATTAAAAATGATAGTATTGCTTCTTTCCCTTCTCTCTTTGTTTAGCATAATCTGAATGATTTTAATGTGTAAGAAAGCAAGTAGGCTTTTTGCTGCGAAATTTGATTTTGATTTTCATGGTTTTAATATCCTTATGGATTTATAAAGGCCTTGTTGATCATTTTCTCTGTTCTTTTTAGAAAAAATTGCTCTGGCTTTTTGATAATTTTTTCTCATATGCAGCTATTGTGGTCTGTGGGAAATGTTAATCTGTATCAATTGTACTTTTCTGTTTTGGTTACTTATCTTAGATTTGAATTAAGAACAAGCATGACTTCTCAGCCTTCAGTTTTATGTTTGCTTTTCAGGATGGTGTAAGTTCTCCCTGCTGCTAAATCAATTACTAAGTTTTGGGCAATATAGTTAGATATGGGTATATTTTCTCATTAAACTATCACAAAAAATAATCCATTACTGTACAAAAAAGGTCACAATTGAAACTTTTCTTATAGCTTCATACGGTTTCATTTTCTTTGAATGTGGCGAATTTTCACCGAAGTTTTGAGGCCGGATATTGAGAACTTGATTATATATGCACTTTTCGTATTAGATACTAATATAAACTGATGAGGAGTAGAGTTGATTTGAAAATTTGGCTACTTCTATAAGCATGGTGAGTTAAAAATTTTCCCTGTTTATACAGCCTTTGGCAATTTAAGCAATGTGTTTTGTCACCTGTTTTGCCGTCTCGTGAAGAGCTGGAACTTTTATGAAGAAATAGAAAATATGACTTTGAATCCTTGACGTCTTTAAATAAATGCACATATTGATAGTGACAGATTGCTAAACTTGGCGTTAGACATTTAGTTGTGTTTCTTGCCAAAAGTAATCCAGATGTGCATAATTTATCCGCCTGCCATATGTGCACTGACATGTCTTTCTATAATCAACTGTCTGTTGAGTATTGTTAAACAGTTAAATGTTCTTTATCAACTATCTTTTTGAATAATGCTAATAACTCCTTTAAGGAGATAAGAAGCAGCAAGACCATGAAAACAGCTTTCTTAAACTGAAGAAGGCAACTTCATTTTTTTGATTGTCCAAAAAGCATGCAGTTTCAGAAAAAAACGTGGTGCAAGAAGCATATTTAAAGCCCATCTTAGGTGGTGTTATACAACTAAGGTGGATGCATATTTTACGTAATCTCATTATGATGGGACAGATCTTTGTTGTGACTGCGTAAAGGAGGTTGCTATGGAATAATAACATTAATTAATAAGGATTTTTTTTGTATGAGGTGCTTGTTGAAAGGAGAAAATGAACTTAACTTGACAAGCAGTAACCAAACATGTCCTGGCATTAAGTTCAGAAAGATTTGTAGGAGGACATTTGTGTCATTTGGAATATTTCATCATATCATCGGAAGAAGCAACTCCCATTTTATGGCATGTTTTGCAATGTGTGTTTGTTCTTCGACTGTCTTCAGAAAGTTACGTATTGATTAGTAGAGTTACATGACCCAAGTGGAAAAACTCCTGTGTAAAAGGAGTTTCTGTCCAGTGAGTTTCCTGCTCCAAAATTCTATTTGCAAATAGAGTTCTGTTTGATCCATAGAAACATTCCTCCTCTGTTTCCTATAAGCTTATCCTTTCACCTCATTGACATAATGTTATCAGAATATTAACATGGATAATCTCACATTCATCAATCTCTGAGTCAGATGCCAGTGTTCACCTCGGAGATATATGGGAAGGTATATGGTGGTCATGTAGCGCAAAATGCACAGTGTCTCATGGTTCTGAGTTTCCCCTGAGGAGAAGGGTGTCTGGCGCTGTCTGATGTTCCTGTGCATACAGGTAAGTATTTATCCCTACAGTTAAATAGATATCTATCTGTTGTACATAGGCCTGTCTTTGTAGCTATCTGCTTTGGTTTTTGAACTCCCCCCCCTAGCAGTTGCATAACTTGTGGCATGATTAGCTGCTCTTCTTCATCATCCTGGGAGGTCTCAGTCATGACCTTTCCAACTGCTGATCTTTGTCATTAAGATGAGCATAGGTGTACATAAGCTGTTGAGAGCACCAACTGTGTGATTCTTATTTCCATAAGGTCATCCACATTTGAGCAACTCACCTTAGTTTGTTCTAGGAAGAAGTAGAATGCCTACATAATGTCCTGAAATTGGGTTGCCATGCTAGACAAGGTAATGCAGCTGTATAATGCCATTCTGTTAGAAGGCATATTTGCTGAAATGGTCTAAAGACACTCCCTAGTTTGTAGAAGCATGCTCCTTGTTTGTAAACGTTGCTGTTTAAGATTTCAGCTTAACTCTCTGACCAATGCACATGATCTAAATTGAAATACTGATTCAGTGCTCCAAGGTGTTACACTGTTGAAGTTCTCAAAGATACTGGCTGCGTAGATATGGTGTGGAAGAGTACTGTCATGCAAATGCCACCAGTAAGCCAGAAGGCTGGAAGGCTTCTTCAGCCAAATTTGTTGGGTGTTGGTGAATATTTCAAAATCATCTGAAGTTGCTAGGGCCTTACAAAAAAATGCTTGTTGTTTGTAGATTAACATTGATCCTTTTGCTGCTTGAAGCTCTGTGCTCGTTACACTGTGCTATAGCTACTCTGCTAGAAACAAGTCAAACACTGAAAGCCGTGTGGTGTGCTCTTAGCTGCTTCTGAGAACTGATCATCATATTGAGCTATTTTCTAGAGAATGCAAGTTGTGTCCCATTTTTTAAGCTATGTAATGTTTACTTGCCTGATGAAAGACGAGTAGCCTGCAAAATACGGGGAAGCACATTTTCTGAAGATATTATCATTGTTTCTGATGAAGGCACAGCTTCTTGCACTTGAGAAATACTGTGGAATCTATGTGTCTTATAAGCAAATGGGCAATTTGTACCTGGAGGGAAACCTAACCTATTTCAACAGTTACTCCTTGCAATGTAAGCTTTCTTCAAAAGTGTAAATGACATGTTTTGAAATGCATATACTTGGAGGTTGAGAAACTATTGATGCTTTGTTCTCTCATTGATTCTTGGTGTTTGGTCCTTTGTTATAATTGTTAGCAAAATGATGTGAAATTCATGCACACATACACATACCTATTAAAAAAACCCCAAAAAACCAAACCCCAAAGCCTCACACATTACCAAAAAACATTGTAATTTGTGATATTCCTTCAGGCAACATATTTCAGGGATTAATTCACTCCTTTATTAATGTGCATTCAGTGTAGTACTTTACCTCAGTTTTATAATTATTTACTAAAATATACTCTTTGTTATCTGATCACTTCAGATTGAAGAGAACTGCATCTTTGTAAAGAATTCCGGGTGAGAAAATATGTGTTTTCTTTTCAGAAAATGCTAATGTGAATTCTCAGATATGTGTTGATGTTTTCACTTTATGAAATACTGTGATATTGTTCATATCTTACCTAGTTTTCTAAACTTCTGAGAAGCCTTTAGCCTCCACAAGCCACAGACACATGTCTTATATGAAAAAATCTCTTCTGTTCTGATTAGTAATGTCCTGAACAGGATAGAGCTGTCATTGTTATCCAAAGAATTATGCTCTGGAATCTTAATTGTTAATTTTCTTTCTTCAGATCTTTCTGTCTTGATTCTGTGAGCCAGAAACTCTTTTGAAGAAAAACAGTGTAATAAATCTTACTACAGTATTACATTACATGACTATCTGAAAATTAATGATTGTGGCATTTTGAAATTCTTATCACTGATCATTTGGTCAGGATTGGTGACATCCTGGCCACTTCTAACCTAACAGTTTTGTCAGTCCTGATGTTTCTGGAGAGTCTAGGGTGGAAAGGAGGAGTGTGGAAGAGAGGAAAGATCATCCAGAATTAATCTGGATGTGTGTGTGTGTCTTTACATACATCTTCCAGACAGTGCTGCAGTGAAGATTATCTGAAATAATGTATATTTGTGCACTGTGGTTCTGCCGCCCAGCAGCGTTTAGTCACTTTAGTTTGTCTTCAGTTACATTTACCAAAAGGCTAATTAACGTACTAGAAAAGTGGTTTTGGCCCATGAAGAGCTAGACTGACAACTGAACTCTCTCATTACATTTCCATCTATCTGTCTTGCTAAAGTAGGCAAGGCCCTGGATTGACTATAGTTTGAAAGGTTGGTTGAAAAGATTAAAGGTGACTTGTAAATGGAAAATGGCAACTTTGCACTTTCGAATTCTAAACACATCTGGTCTAGTGTTGCTCTTGCTGAGTGGTAGGTCTGCCAAGACTTGTTGCAGACTTTGTAGAGCAGTAATAATAAACCTGTTCAGAGGTTTAAAAGAACTTGGCATGCCATATGACAGGTTCTCGAGTAGTTTGTCAGGAGCCAAGTGTACTGTAATAGACCCTTTTTAAATTGTTGGCTTACACGAAAACTGGAGATGTCTGCATTTTCTCCTTCTTTCCCCCTTTCCCCTGAACTACAAAAGGCAGATGAATTTATTAAAATGCTTCTTTAGTGCATGTTATTGAGCTGTGAAGGAGACCAATAGATAAACATTATTGTAAGTTTGCAGATGTACTCTCATTTATGCCTGTAGGCAAGATAAATTTATCTACTTATGTTAGAGGAGCTTTAATCAGATAATCTGTTATTGCAAGCCGTTTAAATCATGAAGTGAGTAGTTTTTCAACAGACCTTTACAATGTGTGTAGACTTTGCTGGTCCTGTTCTTCATCATGAGAAACGTAAGACACAGTCAGGTGTAAGGAACATAAGCAGTGTACTTTTCACTCCTGCCTTCAATAAAGTGTATGTAACTGCAGACAAATACAATATTTCTACAGGAATATACGGCCCATAAAGTATTGCTCATTATATTACAGAGAAAACAACAGATCCAGATGTTTGGGTAACAGCATTCTTCTAAAGAAGTAAGAAAATGGCAGGAGGACTGAAATATGTACGAATAACATGACATAACGAATTTTGACCCTTTTCCCTAAAAGTAAAGGAGATTGAGGTTATAATAGAGGCCTAGGCCTGTAGCATCCGGCATGAGTTTTCCTGCCGGATATATGCTTTTACGAAGAACGAGTTGTCTTACTGTAGCGTACAAGTTTGTGCTGGTCTTCATTCCTGGTGTTTTTGCTGGTCTTACAGAATTGGGGCTTTAAGCAAGAAAATCTGTGGTTCAGTATATGGAAACCTTACTCACCTTTGACATCCTCCACTGCTACTCTGGAAAGGTTAAGCTTTTCTGAGAGCATCTTCATCTTATTCAAGATGAGCCAAGAAGTGAATGGCACACAGAGATGCTCGAAGTGGTTAGATGAAAATTTTCTTTGAGAGGAAGTCCTATGTTCATGCTTCTTTCTTGCATACAGGTCAAGCATTTAACTGGTTGTCAGATTCCTGGTACAGGAATGTGTGCTTGAGCAAAAAACTTCTGGGACAGAGTCACTTCAGTCTAGCTGTGTCATTCACCTTGGTTTTAGTCTTTTTTCCTCTCTTTGTGATGGAGAGGTCCCTAAGGAAGGGATAGCTTAGAAGAAATCAGGGAAATCCCAGGTTTTATTTATCTCTCAGAATCAGTCTTTTTAAATTGTATTTTATTTTAAATTTTTTTTTATTTGCATGTTATTTATGTATTGGGCATAGTAGATTTAACAGTTTTAATTTTCCTAATATTTTCAAATCCTATCNGATTTAACAGTTTTAATTTTCCTAATATTTTCAAATCCTATCGATTTCATCATAGCAGTATTCCCTTAGTAGTGCCAAGAAAGATTTTTGCAAGTTTTTTTGTTGTTGTTTCAGTTGTTTGGGGGGATTTGGGCATTGGGAGGTTAATTGTTGGATTGATTGTTGTTTTCAATTCTTTTAAGCCACTGAAACTCTACTAGTGACAGGAAAAATCACGTTGTTGTGCCAGTCATGACTGTTTAACATTATGGCATCCTGAAGAAAGCTACTTTCCAGCTTAATATAAGTGAGGGACAAGACAGCGAGGAAAGGAGAGGAACTTGAGAAGCACAGGAGATTTTAGAGGATTAAGAGAAAACTTGAGGACTGATCACCTAATCTGCTCCTTCCAGATAATATAAAAGGGAAAACAGGAGTATTCCCAGCAGGAGTACTAATCTATAGCAATTGCAATTAAGGGCAAAACTACTCATGTGTCTCCTCTCAGAGGTTTCTAATGATTTGGTAATCTACCGTAATTATTATTTTTTAATACAAGAAAAAAAAAAAATTCCACTATCCATTTTCCTTTGACCGCCCAGAAGAAATACTATCAAAATATTTAGGAATATAAAAAATACCAAAATACTCAGGAAAATAAAGACCAGTTAACAGGCCTCTGTTCTTCCATCTCTCTATCCCCCAAACCTCCTGAGTCCTCCTTCTCTCAGTAAAATGTAGAGTACTGCAAACTTTGAGCAAATTGAGAAATATTTTGCACTCGGGCAGAAATGGTGGGCATGAACGGTGGAAGCTGAGCTATGAGTTTGACTTGTGAATGTAGTCTGATTCATTTGAGAAGTTTTTAGAATAAGGTTAAATATATCCTTCAGTATAAATTTCACCTGAATTTTAATAGTATTAGCTTCTCTTAAAATCACTTGTAATGGAAATCTGCTCTTCTAAGAAGGGTTCTCATGAACATAGTTAAGGATTCTGAAAATAAAAGCAAAATACACAAGACTTTGGCTGAGGTTTTAGAAAATAATAGGGGGAAAAGTTTTCTGAAGGGATCAGTCAATTGTGTTTGTTGCAGTTGTGCAGCTGCTTGGCTGCTCTTCTCATCTCTGCCCAGTTCCGACAAGGAGAAGAGAAGGGTGTGAGAAAGCATCTCTGCTTATGTTCCTGTGCAAGGATAAGGATGGAGTACAGAACTGGACCGAGACATTTGGGTCCGGTGATCAAAGCCCGGAGTAAATGCTCCAAGGAACTATAGTTAACTTAGTTGCTGTGTTACCTTTGACATTTTTTACAGAGCAGCTGAACTGGGGAGAGGAGGGGCTGAGAAATTAATAATCACCAAGCCCCAGCTTTTGTTGATTATATAATCATAGAATGTCCTGAGTTGGAAGACACCCATGATAGCCATCAAAGTCCAGTTCCCTGCACAGGACAGCCCCAAGAATCACTCCATGTGCCTGAGAGCATTGTCTAAACACTTCTTGAACTCTGGCAGGCTTTGTGTTTTTAAAATAGTTCGTCTCTTGGCTCTGCTCTAGGAAGAATTCACAGAAAGGGTGATTAGATGCTGGAATGGGCTGACTAGGGAGGGTGGTGGAGTCACTCTGCCTGAAGTGTTTAAGGAAAGACTGGA
>VZTA01019790.1:0-68555 GCA_013398855.1 Mohoua ochrocephala
TGGGCTGGCTGCGGTGAAGGCCCCGCCGACCCCGCATGGACCACAGCGGCTTCAGATGACTCTCAGCCGCCCGCTCCGGCTCAGTGGGGAGGGGTTTCAGCCTCGCGGCTGCTCGCAGCCTTGGGGTGGTTTTTCTCCCTGGCAGCCCGGTCACCACCGGCTTTGCGGGGGCTGCACCACGGCTGCCGGGGGAACCCCGGCCCACTCTGGGACGGAGCCCGGGGAGCCCCCTCCTCCCCACGGGGAAGCAGGGAGTAAAAAGCAAAACTCCCACGCTTATGTATCTTTAAATATGCACATCGCAGAGGCGTTGCCAGCTTTCTCAGTGGTTTAACAACATGCCCATCAAACTAAGTTTTAAACCTGTCACACCAGTACAGTTATAATATGGACAAAGAGCACAAACAATTGCAGATTATTGGGAAAAGCTGAGCTTACTGCAGCAGTGATAGATGCACGACAAAAATTTAGCACTGATTAAATATGACCTTAGTTAAGTGTCTTGCACTGTTATTCAATTAAGAAGACAGTGTCACTGAACGGAGTCAAAAAAAATCTAGATTGCGAAGCAGGGAACTAATTAAAGGCACGCCCAGCACAGGGCTGCCTGGAGCTAAGCAACAGAGAAAAGTGGGAGAAAAGTCTGGGACAATTTTAAAGCTGCTTTCAGAATCCTCCAAGAGCAGTGTAAAATGGTGTATGTTGCTCAAAATTTTCTCATAAAGATAGCAAATTAACTTCCAGGAAAATGAATTGAAAAAGGGGAAGTGTTCTTTGAAAACATAAGAGCTAGCTGCTATAGCTCAGAGCTATACTACATATTATGTTCGAGGGTGTTACATGCCTTTATTTCTACATTTGCTCTACTCTGGTGTAAAGAATTATCTCTTTTTTTTTTTTTTTTTTTTTTATCACTTTATTGTAATGGTTGCCATTCAGTAAGAACTGGATCCTCGACCTTGGATCCTCCTTTCCACGGTTTTTATATGTAGTTTGTAAGATTATTTCCCAGTAGACAAAAAAGCCTTCCTTCCATGTGAAAAGGGCTGCCCCTTACTCCTTCAAGTGTTAGACATCAGTATGTTTTAAAGCCGTGTTTCATTCTTGTGTTTTTCTTTTTTTCTCTTAGCCTGATTCTTTTACCTCTCTTTGCATATGAACATTAAACTCTGGGATCTTTGTAGGTGACCTTGCTCTCAGTTAATTTTTCTTGTAAAGAGGCTGATAGCAGCTGAATGGTTTTCACTTCAGGACTTGATTACATTGCATTGATGGTCTTACATGAAAGACATCTTTCAGAAGATTTGATACTTAAAGCCTTGCGGGATTTAGGTCCCTCTCTTGCATTGATCCCTACTGAAGTTACAGGCTTAAGTAACACTGGGAATCTGAGCCTAGGCCCTCCAAACTGTTGGGGCTTAATCTGTACACCTCTCCTGGGCATTTTATGTTGCCTAGTTTAAGCACTGACTATTGTAAGCTTTCTTCATGCAGTTTAAAGTTCCTGTTTTACCACTAAGGAGTCTACAGATTTTATTTGGAAAACAAACAGCTGCCAAAATAAATAAAGGTTGAGCTCTGCGACATACTGTAAGTAGTTTCCTTAGATATCGTGTAAGACCACTAGACCCTAGTCCTGCATGGGGAAGAGAAAGACTTCCTAAACATAGACTGACTGTATGTGTAAGTAACTGCTGAATAAAATTACTACTGGTGATAAGGAATTCAGTGGAAATGCCCAACAATAAAATCAAAAAAGTACAGAATTGGTGATTTTAAAGGTGTGGGTGGGTATTTATTAAGAAATCTGAAATCAAATCATTAATTTTGAAACTCTTTTGTATCTATTTTAAAAGGTAAAAATAATGAAACTCATAACAAAAGGAAAAAGTTGCCAAAGAAAAATTAACCAGGGAAAATACATTTTTTAATTTCTGAAAGAAATATTATTAATTGCCAAGAAGTTGAAATTGGAAGTGTATTTTAAAATTGTTAATGATACATTATGTACCCCTATCCCAGTGTTCTTTACATTATGAAAGTATTTAGCTGAATCCTCAAGGTTCTACTACGCAATTTTTATAGTTCAGTATCCCTAAATTAGATTAAGTGTGAATTAATAAAATAAATAAATAAGAAAGATTATTTCCAGTTTGCATGGTATTGTATAACTGAACTTGCTGCATAACTTCTTCCTAGTTTTATTCTTCCGAGTGAAACTTCTCTTTTTTGTCTTTCATCTAGTGTTATTGTCTTTCACCCATTTCCTTTTAGAGACTTCTGTGAACTAAATTTTCACTGTATCTGCAAAATTCCCAGAGTAAATTAACTGTGAATCTTAGGCATATCTCTCAATTACATGCACCTGTACTGGATCAATTAGCTTGCCTAATTTTTAGCAACAATAAATGGCCCACAAGTGGTCTCCATTAATTAAAATGCTATCAGCCTTTTGCGAGTGTACTCCTAATGTATTCTGTCTACAGCAGATTTGAGGGCAGCTACTTTTGGACAGACCTTACGGTGTTAATTTGTGTTTTGAACTCATTGTCCCTCCCTGAAAACTAATGCTGGATTTTTAATTTTTTTTTTTCTTGTGAAGAACAACTTTTGTTTTATTAGTTACTGTGAGAACTGCTTGCTGTAAAACTAAATCAGATCTTGTACTGTACCAATTTGTATTTTAAATGAAAGGGTTTTGTTGCTGCTGCTCTTTAATTTTGGTTGTAAAGCCAGATTGGACCTCTCTTTAATGGCTTTATTTGACGTCAGTCTATCCAGAAAATAATTTCCTTGTGTGGATGTAATGCATAGGCTACTGTAGAATAGTAATTCTTCTAGGTGTTAGAAAAGCATGTTTAAATCATACTTATGTGCTCATGACCTTTCTAAGGCAATGATTTAAGAGAGTTTTGCAGATTAACTGCTTTATTCTGCACTCCCTGAAAACTCTCTGCTTAAAAAGCACCCTGACCACTCTCAATGATTCTGTTTAATGATGCAATTCAACTTTTTTGCAAGGACCATTTTTAAAAAGCCATACTGCTAAGTATGGCTTTATAAATTATTTATAGAGAATTGCTGGGACAATATCTTTCTTAGTGAGTTGCTGGTGCCAGTAACACTGAATTATCCACAGAAATTAAGTCAACAAAGCTTATTCCTTTCTTTTTCTCTTCTAGCATCAAACTTAAGTATAAATTCATGCCAGAAGCCATTTTAGATTTTATGCAGAAATATTTTTCATTGCTTCACTGAGTATTTCAAAGAGGCAGAAAAATCCTTCATTACTAGCCTGCTTCCAATCCTAATTAGCAATTTTAAACGAGTCAGTTGAGTGATATGTATAGGTATTTGGTAGACATTTTTATAAGACATATTCAGCCTAGAGTTAAGAAAAACCGAGTAGAATTATGAAAATAATCACATAGTAAGTACATTAATGAAGGTAACCTACAGCTAAATAAGTATTAACTGAAACAATAAATTGGTAACATAGACCTCCTTATTCTATTTTAAATTATGTCTTTCAGTTGTCCCTTTATTGACCTGTTTTATGAGCTTTCCCAGAGACTTCAGTCCAATATGTTATTGGCATCAAGGAGAAATTCAGTGAGAGCCTCTTGCATACGGTTTTCCTAAAATCCCTCCCTATCTGTTGCCATGACAACACAACCATTCTTTCTGGAGAGGATGTTTTCTCTATTCCCAGAAAAATAATTTCACAGCTTTATTGTTGCAAATATTAGAGTGGGAAGAAGTAAAGAAAACCCAGAAAACAACCTGAAAAACAATGTATTCTAAGTGGACTTTCTGAACAAAGGAAGGAACCCCTAGGATTTGAAGCTAGTAGTCACTTTCCACAGCAGTTTAAGTTTCTGCAGATATAAACATTTGTATGGGATGTTCTAACTACATGCACAAAAGATACAAAAGGTGGCACTCCTGATTTTCTGGTTTTGAAAAAAAAAGTAGGGTTTATGCAAGGGTTTTTTATGAACCATAATTGTGTGTAAGAGGCACAGGCTGAGAATGCTACTTGAGTCGAGTGTCTTAAGCTACTAAGCCTATACAAAGTCTACCTGGACCTAGTTGCTAGCCATCTAACTTCTGTTAAATTCTGCAGGGAACAGAAATTACATGGAATAGCATTTCTTTGCCTCATCAAAGCATAGCTAGCACAAACCAATAGAATTATATTTCTCTTAACATGTAATTACACTACGAAGATAACTGGGGTTAAAAAAAAAGCAACACAAAACGTCTTCATTATTCCAGCACAAAAAAAAATCAAGACTATACATCAGGGAGCACAGAATACTCTTCAAGAATAGGAGTGCAAGTCCTACTTTTTTTCTTTTATGCTGAACCGTTTTAGTGTAACTAGACTTTTACCTGAAAATAGAAATAACCTGACATAAACTGAATAAGATTTGGAAATCTGTACTGGTAAGTAACACAAAGGTAGTGTTATATGGAGTAATTTTTAAAGACGGTCTAATATTCCTTTCAAGCATATGAATTGCAAACTTGCTATCAGTTTTGTGTCATACACTGACAAAGATTCGTATTCTTTCTTCGCTGCCCCTTTTACTTAAATTTTATAGCTGAATCGGAAGTAAAAAATAAATGTATCATGCCTTTTTCCTTTTAGTTAAGTCTCTAAAATCGGCAGTTTCCATATAGGGGATTAAGTCTTGTTGGAAGAAAACTAGTAATAAATTATGATAAAGTTCCAGGAATATATGGGAGGTAAAATAATATTCTTGAAACAGTAAACAAAAGCATTATAATTTTCCTAATGAAAAGCAGGGAGAAGATAAGCAGTAGAAAATTTTCAGACTCTAAAGAGGAGTCTGCTGAATTATATAAATTGGTATTATCATTTATCTTTATTGTGAAAAAATCTATCTTTCTGCATCAAAATCTGCTTCGGTTTCTTTCCTGGCTATGTGTGTGAACCAGAGTAAATTTGATTTAATTTTAAAGTATGCATCCTAACAAGGACTACTTTTGTCTTAAATAATTGTAATGAAATCCTTTACTTAATTCATTTCTTGAAAGTAAATTTGTAAAATACATTTCCAATTCACAGAATAAACACTATCTGCAGATGGTCAGGAGAACATATTTGACACAGTCAACATTTAGAAGGGAAACAATGTCAAAATAATTGGTTCCATAAATGCTCGGCAGACTGTGGAATTGTAGGTGGTTCTGTGACTACACAAAAAACTTTGAGCATTCTTAAATCTTAAACAGACTTGGAATGAACATCAAAATTTGTACACGAAATTTACCTGTGAATAGTAGGAGACTTCTGAATAAATAAAGACAAGAAAACAGAACTTCTCTGAATCTTATTTTAAAGGTATTCTGAAACCTCTTTTATCACTTGGAAACTATTCAGTACTAAGAGAAAACATGTTTAATTAAACTATTTAGAACAATTTAAATTGTATCATATTATAGTTTTATTCTATTCTAACTGAACTCAAAAGCTAGAGTATAATAGCAGATCAAAAGGTAAGGAGCTATTTTATAAATACTAGAATACAGTTTTATATATAATATAGCCATCACACTTGTCTCCAAATGATCTTTTTATATTTCTGTATGTTGAATTTTTTAGCTTGTTTAGAGTACAACATAGCACCAATGACAGCATAACAGCAAAGAAAATTAAGAAATCCCACTAGATTTTATAGTCAGACAGATTGCTATAGTATTTTTTAAACAAACCTGCAAATGTTTTACCCAATTGTGTTTTCAGCACTTCAAAAGATACAGTTCTGTTCCCTTTTTTAGACTGTAATTATTCTATATTTCCTTAGCAGTTATTGTGACAAAATGCAAAAGTGTTAAACATTATGATTCTGTTTGCTTATGCGTTTGTACCCTCTTCCTCCACAGCGTAAATAAGGTCATTTTATTCAGCTCATCTCTGTTTTATTACACTGACTGCTTCTTCGACAGGAGGTGATATTTTGGTAGGCTTCTATATACTGTAAAAATATGAACTTTTAATTTAAAAATTTCTCATAGTGTTTTTTCCACTGAACATGTTATTTACCATCTTGGCTTCTTGCTTTCTGCTTTGAAACAAGGTCCTCCAACAATTGCACGCAGCAGATTTGTGGTGGATCAGCCATTTCAAAGTCATGAGCAATCCTGCTCACATCACAAGGCGTCTCTGCATATACACGGTCTCCAGAGCACAGGGCACCGTAGCACATGGTGGTGGTGGTTTAATGCCAACTGGAAATTAAACTCCAAATAAGCCACTCAACTTCCCCCAGCTCCCTGCGCAAGAGTGGGACAAAGAGTGGAGACTATGGGTTGAGATAACAATTTACTGAAAGCAAACGGCAATGGAATAAGAAATGCACAATAACAGCAGCAATATTAATAACAAAAGCGTACAGAAAGAGAAGTTCTTTACCCACAATAAAGGTGTTCACCACCTTGACTTAGTTCCGCATGGCTCCTGGGACAAAGACAAGGTGGCAGCTGCACCACGTGGCTTCCCAGAAAAAGACAAGCTAGCAATTGCTCCCCACAGCTGGTGTTCCCCATCTCCAAGCCCAAGACAACAGAAAACATCCTTGTATCATGCAGAAATGGGTCATTTCATACATATGTGATCAGGTTGTCCTTAATATTGCCCAGACTATTCGCTAATTAAAAAAACCCTCAAAAACAGACAAGCAAAAAACCCAAACATAGCATTAAAACAGAGATTTGTAATGTAATACTTTAGTATAAAGATGTTTAATTTCTCCTCTTAATTTTATCTATTTAAAAGCTGTGGTTTTTTGTGAAAAAGACATCTTTTAGACATTCTACACGTTGCCATGGTATACACTTTAATTCTTACCATAAGTGAAGAAAAGCTTTTCTGTCATAAGAAGTTTTCTTACTGAAGTATTGTAGACTTCTCCACATGTGCATTTGCCTCTTTAAGGAGTTTGGCAAAGCAGCTCAACAAACTCTGCAATGGTCATAGGTGCTGGTGTTCCTTGAGATTTGATTTGCAACCAAGAGAACAAGATGTCAAGGAAGATAACAAGTGCACTGTCTGGCAGCATTCAGATGGCTAAAAGAAAGCCAAAGCTTTCACTAGAGCAGCTTTGGCATGCTTAATGGTTTGGGCTGGCAAAATGTATATAAGCTATACCTATATCGATCTATCTATAGCTAGCTAGCTTGCTAGCTTCTAATGTTTTCTCTCCCAGTGTAAGGTCTATCTCAACTGACAGGTTTCTTTCTAGCCTATGACGGAATCACAGAATCACAAAATGGGGAGATATCAGTCACCGATGCTATATAGTTATACATAGTTGCAATCTTGTGGGTTTGATCAGTTCCTGTGAACCTAGTATAGCTTTTTCTTGTCTCAGATAATTAATGTTGTACCTTAAGGGTTGCTTAGTAGTAAATGTGTCTGAGATACCCAACTGCTTCAGCAACCTATTGAGAGAGTAAAAAATCCTCTTGCCTTTTTTTCAGAGTTGCTGGTATCACAGGCTGGGAGGATAAGAGGTACAGAAACTCTTCCTTTTCATCATATCAGGAGTGTGTGTAACATGAGCAAGTCCTATTCAAGATTTTCCATTTGTCTTCTGAGGACATATTGGCATCAGCCAGTGACATTTGAGGAGTTTCTTTCGGCAAAAATAAATGCATGAAAAACTTATTCTAACATGTTAGAGCTCAGAACCGCCTTAGAAAAAGATATTTTTAACTAAATATGTTATAAGGTCCACATACTTTTAGACATACAAGAAGTTAAGATTGGTCTTGATCACGAGAAAATGAAAAAATGGGAAAACATCCTGAAATAACAGAAAGATACTATTCATATATGCATAGCTGAAGACTGAATGTTATTCTACGTAGCAGTGCTGACTTCTTAATTTTTTTTCCTGTAGTTTAATTTTCAATAGCAGCTTAAAGACAAAATTTGATGAAACTTCTTCTCATGTGAAATCATAAAATATGTTTGTTCCTTGTTTTGACCTGCCTCATAACCTAGAATTTGGAGTTGTATGTGATGGACAAAGTGAAATGAATGAACAGCACAGTTTTGAGCGAGATTTATTGTTCTCTTCATTTTTCTTGGACAGACAGATGTTGTAACAACATAATCCATTATGATTTGTTGTAGCAAAACTGGAGGCTTATTGTGTTATTAAAGCAAAAATGACCATTATCTCTCAGGAAAGGAAATAGAAACCCTTTAATGATTGAGCTGACAATCTTCACAGTCATTAAGGACACTGATAGGAACATTTTCACCATGGTATATAGAAACCAGATGTCATATATTAGTATTACCTAATGTCAAATTCCCATTCACCATACTAAAAATACAGCCTTTGTAAAGAATACATTCACTTCACACAAATATAGGATTCTATTCTTACGCAGCATTTCATTGAAAGGGATAAACCTCTGTTTATAGTCTCTGATTCCCTTCTTTTCAAGAGTAGGAAGTATAAGCAATCTGTAAGATTTGGAAGACCACAGCCACATAGGCCTACAAGCCCTCAGGGATGTTCCTGGGAGAGCACTAGAGTTTCTGCTCTGGCAGCAGAACCCTGCCAGGACATGAAACAGATCTATGGGAAGTGCTGTGCAAGGAGAAAGGATGGTGTGGTACTCTCTGGGTAGGCCTGTGTGTGGGACAGTGCTAGGTTATGTAATAAAAGCTCACAAACTCATCTTCACACCCACAGTAGGGTTCAGATAAAGAATGGCAGGAGTGGGAGCCCAAATAATGCCCTCACCTGATTCCACACAGGCCTTTTATAATGGGAAGGCCATCGAAGGCCCATCTCCACAAGCTCAAAGGAGCTCGGCAATGCACAGTGGCAGGCAGGATCCCATGTTAAGGATTCATAAAGGATGAACAAACACCTTGTCCAGACCCCTCCCAGAAGTGTCCCATGAGAGCCACCAGCCCTGTTGTCCAGGTCTGAAACCCAGCAAGTCATCAGGAGCAACACTCTGGGTCACCTGTCAGACTAAGTATGGGATGTCTAAGGGTGTGGGACACATTATGGAATGCAGGGGAAGAGCAGTTTATAGTTGCAGAGAACTTCTTATGGCATATTTAGGGGAAGAACCAAAAGCAGGAAAAGGGAGGGGCTTAGGTGATTTGGGGAAGAACAAGTAAAGGAAAATGAAGAGCTATGGGGGAGAAAAGGCCAGCTGAATGCAAATACTTTTCTGGTCAATGCACTTGTCTGGCTATTGGGATCTGGGAAGCTAGAAACTGGGGAGGCTGGAAACCAAGGATACTCACTGGGCAGACAGAGGGCCTGAACTCAGTAGACAAAGGGATCCAACTTGTGTATATATATATATACACACATATACATACATATACACACACACACTCTCTTATACACATATATACACACATACACATATATATATACACACATATACACTTTTTTTACCTCACTATTTTATCTTCATCCTACTCAGACAGAGGGGAGAAGGATGAGGTCGTTCATGCAGTCAGTGATTGTGTGACTGATGAGTGTGTCCGTCCGTGATCTGTGCCACCACCTGAGTGTATCTGTAAATATGTGTTCTGTATGTGCCCTGTGTGCATGTACCTGCTGGAAATACATCTTCAGTCTCACTACTGGTTGGAAATTGGAGTGACAGCAGCCTCACCGCTCCCTGGGCATGTTAGATCTGGCATGATATATGTAAATTTTCATCTAACATAATGTACTTAAAAAAGATATTTTAGTGGCTTATGGGTCCCTATAGCCTGAAAATATTTTAACCACATATTGTTCTTGAACATAAAACATGTTTACTAAAATATTTAGTATTTATAAGTCTATAGCAACTTTCTCGAATCATGAAAAGAGCCTATGATCTAAATACCACAAATAATTTTTTCTCTTTTTCTAAAGGGTTAGAATTGCATCAACCCTTGCAAATTCCCTCTGCATTTTAGCTTCATTCCAAAGGAAAGTCCACAAACAGGTTGGTTTTTTTTACCTGTTCTCCTCACATATATCTTTTTGTTAGCATGTTCTTCAAGTAGTCTTGAAGATTTTTCTTGGGAACAGAGACATAAAGAAGATGAGCAGTAAGTCAGAAAAGGTTTTGCAGTTTAATGAGCAACCTCATTTCCTGTTCATAAACCTTTACAAGGTTTTAATATGCTCCTAACTTTATATCTGCATCTTAGTTTAAGAGACTTTTTAGGATCCTACAAATAATTTTCACAGTCTAGATTTTTAATGTCTATGTATCTGAACAGCTAATATCAACTTTAAATGTTCAGAGTCAGTTTGAAAATATATGTATATAATTAATTCTGTTTTTCTCATAGGAAAAAGGACAGAAAGGGACATCCAGAATCTTTGCTACACCAGGAAAAATATGCCTTATAGGAAATGTTGGATATTAATTAAGAATAGACAGTTTTACTTACACATTTCTCTCTCAGAAACAGAAATTCCTAAACATGTATGGATGTCTTAACCTTAAACTATGTTATTAAAAGAGAAAAAGAAGGGGAGGTAAGAAAATAAATACAGGGAAAAAATGGTCATAATGAGTGAAATACTGAATTTGTCTCTTTAATTATGATTTTTGCTCTTGAAACCTTCATTTTATTGTTGCCGGGGGTTTTTTGGGTTTTTCTTTTTTTTAGAAACCCTTTTTATCATGTAATAGATGACATAATAGGATAAGCAAAATATAACAGGTAGTCTTCCGGCTCCTAATGGCTGAAAATGTACTGCCAGCAGGTTTTTTTAGGTTTGGTCTTAGATGTAGAGCTCAATTTCCAAACACATTGTGAGAAGAATTCATGAAGCTGAACTGTCAGATTTCTGCCTTGCAACTCTTCCTATTTTTTAATTTGAATATATATTAGGACATCAACCATCCCTAAACCACAGCAATAGGAATATATATTAATCCATGCTATAGCCAGCAGACAGTGTATGTCATCAACTGATTCTGCTATGGCTATGGATAGGCCAAGGGCAAGTTTACGTTGCTGGTTGGAGTGCAAGAGAATAGATTATTTTCAATTTCACACCATTGTTTGATTTCTAGTCTGATCATTCTTTTAACTAGAGTGCAGTTTCAGTTATTCTCATTCATACTTCTTTATCAAATTAGGTTAAATTTGACTAATGTGTTCGAAAGCCTTTGAAGACAGGAGACAGAGAGATGAACAGATGTAACTGAAAGTCTTTCTTAAAAAGAAACAAGCTAAAATTATCTCTTCATTACAGTAGCTAACATGATTCATTGTATTCTTTGAAGAATCAAAGTTAAATTCACAAACGGCATAAGTTCAAGAAACTTCAATTTATCTGCAATTAATTTTGGGTCATGGAAGTAAAGGACATCACCCCCAACCTCCCATACTGTTCATGTGAAGATTTGGTTGCTAGAATAGGACTTAAAACAATCAGCATGCTGATCCCTTAACAGTCCAAACTCATTTCTATGAAGTGACTGGGAGCAAGGATGTGGTTTGAATCATTGTGTGTATAAAATCTCCCTGTATTTTTTTTTCTGAGGACAAGCAGTTTTGGGGTTTTTTTTCAATATAAGCAAAAAAAACCGCAGAATGGTTTCTTGGGAAAATGTGTTTCAACCCTGCGTCTTTCAAAAACCAGGAACAGGATTGCACATTACTTCATTGGTTCATTGTGCCAGTAACACGTTTGTCTAATGGCACACCCATACATGTGCACATGTATGTGCATGCATAAGTAAGCACATGCGCATATATAGTTGTGCTTTAATGTGTATGTCTGTATATAGTTAAATATTAACATAAATTAATTCTCTAATCTCCTCTGAGCTATATAAACATCTGTGCTAGTCTTCTTTGTCTTTCCTTGTTTTGTGTTTAGTTTTTACTCACACTGTTTTTAATGCTTCCTTTTTTTCCAGAAAAACAAAGTAAACTGGAGGATAAAATATATCATTCATGGCATCTCTACTTAGGCGAAAGAGTCTTACTGTTTATTGCAAAGACACAGCAGTTCAGCACTTGTAAATATGTCTCACTATACAGTTATTCCTAAAATAAAATGGGCCTGTGATTACCACAGCACTTTACAGCAGACCGGACAACCTAGATTTAGTGATAATTTCTTACAAGGTTCATCTGAAAATAATGATGGATTTCAGCTAGCCCACTGATATGAATAATTGTTTTGTACAAAGCATTTTACTTATGAGGAAAACCCGTGCCAATACGACCAGGTTCTAACTGGAGGAAATTAAAAGCTAAGAAATGTTAGTGTTGTGAATTTACATCTCCATTTTAAAACTTAGATATTGAGCTAGAATGAAAATGTGTTCATTTTCTTTTTCTCTCACTAAATGGGAATTCAGTAAAGCCTTGAAACTGTGACTGAAATCAGCCTAAATCAAGCAATTTGGCAGTGTTTTACAGATCATACGGTTTCCGTCCAAAAATTTCTCAGAACAAAAAGAAAAGTGCGTCTCAGGATATATAGTCTGAACTAACTTCAGAGGCAGAGAAACAATTGCAGGGCTATCAGCAGAAGCAGTAAGACTGGATGCAGTGGTACATAATGTTGAGCAATCTCTTGCTCATTTCAGCAGACAAGACTTTTCTTGGGAGTGAAAGATTAGCTAAAATGAGAATTTGTCAATCTTAGATTGTTTATTAAAGTACAAGGTAAAATAATAGTAGTTATGAATTCATAAAATATCTAATTACACTATGAAATAATAAAATACTAGTGCAATGGGAAAAAAAAGAGGACAGTAGCTAAATTCAATTGAGATCAAAATATAAGATTTTTTCCTCTTTGGGAACAGAAAAGGTGAAATGGAAAAAGAGTTGTGTCTCCTTGACAATGCTTCATGAAAGAATAGCACCAGGTAAACTGTAAAATTGATGGCTCTCGCTCCATCTATTGTACTATAATCCATTTGGATGGAGGAAGGAAAAAAATCTACAGATCCATGTATTCTTGTCCTCATTGGGGCTTAGAAAGCATTCACCATTCCTATCAAAATGGTATAATATTCTTAGTAGTTTCCCAGTTCAGTTGACTTTCCATTCAGTCAACTGTATGCCAGTCAATTCTTTGCCAAATTTGCCTTGAAAGGGCACCTGATCAGACAGCAGTAACATGGAAAACAGTGATGAAATCTGGTTATACTTATCAGTAATAGCAACTAGATGAATTACTTATGAGCTTACTCTTTCCCATGTAAGTTATTGTAATTTTCCAACTAACAGTTGAGGGTTGTAAATTTGTGCATAGAGATTAACAGAGCAAGCCACAAGTGTTTAGGTATTAACAGTAAAGGTCTATACAAGCATTCTAACAAAAGTCCTGAGCATGTCGGCTCACTCCAGCTGAAAAGTCTAGACACAGATTTACTAATTTTATTTCTATGTTACAATTTAAAAATACCTAACAATACTCACTGCTAGCTATTTTAAAAATTATTATTTATTTATTTTTGAACTTATTTTTGTGCCACCATATCCATGCATTGTTATATTATTTTTGAAATTACTCCCTTAATCCACAGGAAGAAACTTTTTCAATGCGTATTACCAACATGTTGAATCTATATAATATTACTCTGCAATCTTCAGTCATACCCTGCAAGTAATCTCAAAATGTAAAATTTATTTACAGAGTAAAAATAACTTCTCATTTAAAAACAATTTCTTTTTTCTGTCTATATTCAGAATATCATCTCAGGAATAAAATCTCCATTTAATACTTCTTTTTGTGTGTTCACCAAGGACAGAGAAAATGTATCAATATTGGTATCTTTTATTGGTGGTCCACAACTTTTTCTTTTAGTTATTCTCTAAAAGAAAAGCATGTCTCCGAAGTGTTTCTGCTAGATGGAGAGGAATGCTTATATTCAGTCCCAGTATTTTTACCAGTCAATTCAGGTCTCTGATGTGGGTGACTTATATTTCCCTTAAAATTTTTCAATCATACCTGAGTAATAACTGTTTCTATTTCAAACTGTTTCCTCTAAGCCTCTCACAAATCTGTGGAAGAAAATGCATTGAGCTTTTTACTCCCATTCTTATTTTTGACATGAAACAATAATGACTACAGACAAGATCTTGATTATGAAAACATTCAAATTAAAATGTAGCAATAGCCTGGAACTCCTAATTTACCTTTTCTACTGCAGAAGTCCTGTTTTTCTTGTCTGACCTATTTCTCTTCATGTTTATTTTGGTTTTGGCTGTTTTTTTCTTTTTTAAATTTTGGTTATGTTTGGGTTTTTTTTTTTTGTCATCACAGGAAAATATTAGAATAACTTCCCTTGGGTTTTGTAGCTTCCCTTCAAATTTTCCCTTCCTGATTTTGTTAACCTGAGATTGGACAAGACCATTTATCTCTCATTACATCCATTGCCCTCTGATATGAAGCAGTTCACTGAGCAGGATAATTTTTCACAAACACATAAATCCTTGCATTCATTCAGTAACAGAATAATATCTGACAGTGGCTATCAGGCCACTTGAAATTAAAGAAGAAATTTAGCTGGTAATCTACATCTTTCTGCCAGGTTCATCACAAATACTTTTTTTGTTTAAAAGCTACTTATTGATCCACTTCCATAAGAGTCTTGGGCCTACATACAATCTGCAGATCTTTGCATTTCTATCAGGTGTAGAAATATGTCCTATGGATTAAATGGGAACCTCGCATCTATGATTAGATCACCTGTTTTTATGGTTATGTTAATGTGATGAGACATGTCCTACACATTTTCTGTGTCACACAGATCTGTGAAGAGATATAAGCACCTTCTTTAAAAAGGACTCCTGTTTGTAAGCATAGCCCCCTCCCACCCTTTCTCCTCTTTTCCCTATGGTTTAGTAATTCCCAGTTGTAAATACCAAAGACTTCTTAAATAACCCAAAATGTGCTAGGGAATATTTGAGTGATATGTTATCTTTTGTCACGAGACATGCATCTCTGCCTCATGAGAAATGTAGCTCTTGTCTACATCGTATTCATTTATGTCTTTTTGCTCCTTCGAGACATTGTAATCCAGGACAGGATTTAACCTCTTAGTATTCATGGCTGCATTCTCTATATTGCACTATTAGATTGTGCAATTCCCCATTTCAATAAAGCACTGCATTACAGCTATCTTGATATGTTGTCTTTCTTTTTACAGTTTCTCTCTTGCCAATCCATTCCTTCTTAAATTCGGCATTATTAAGCTGGCATATTTCTTCACTAAGGATGCAAACTATAAAAATGTATCCATATATTTTCCTGTTGAAATTTTGTGGCTTTGTAACTCTATTTTAACTTATTTTCCATTTTATTTGCATGAAATGGCTCTTTAGATAATTGTTTGTGTTACAAAAGTCCTTTTGGTTTTTGTTTTTTACTTAATTAACATTGAAAGTGTCCATATTGCTCTATAAAGATACATTATATTTACTATCTTTTTTACTATTATATTTACTATCTAAATTTACTATCATTTGTCCCTGAAGGCTTTTCCCATTAAAAAAGCTATTAAAAAAAAAAAAAAAGCTAGAAACTTTGCCATTAAAAAATCGACTGCATAAAAATCTATGATTTACTAAAAATTCCTTATCATAAAAATCACACAACAAAAATCAGTTTAATCAGTCCTGTTGACAGACGTTTAAATCACATCTTGATAGCTCTCAGAATCCTTTCATATACAATTTTTAAAAAAGGCTGTCTTGAAATGTAAGCTGTTCTTAGTAATGGGAAGGAGGAGATTTTTTTTAGTGCTTTTTTTCTCTCCTTTCTTTGGTTGTCTCAGTAATCGCAGATGCTGTGGAGGAATGTTGTGGAGGAAATCAAGACGTCTACTGATAAATACTGTGAATACATCTAAGACTAGAAAACAAAGCCTCACATTTTGAAATACTTTTCTTAGAAGAAAACCTCATAGCACATTAGTTCAGCCGATGGTTACTTTTTTCTTTACACTTGATATTAACTTAAAGGTTGAAGAATGATTCAAAGATTCATGACTGCATCCTCTCAAAGCAACTAGACAATTATCACTAACTGTATTGGAAAGCAATTTCAGGTGGGTCTTTTCATTAAGAAGCTGGACCTGGAGTATTTAACATCAACAAGATATCTAAAGACGGACTATAAAAATAATTAGTTTTAAAATAAAAGTAACTTCTCTTTATCATTCACTTCATAAATGCTTCAAAGGTAGATAGATGTCACAGAGCACCCACATGAACACATGCATACCTACCACACTCATACAAAAAAATAAACGGAGCGTGTGCAAACTCTTACAAGTATTTCTCAAGAAGCAGAGAAAACGGCGAAGCAGATTAAATCAGCTTAGAAGGTCACAGACAAAGATTGCTCAAATGGATGGAAAGATGGGCACTCATCTGATCAAAACTACTGTTGCACACTTAAATCCAGGAAACCATTCAAACTCAGACTTTGTTATAAATACCTTGTCTAGATCAAGCAGATGGTATAACTGTTGTGTACAACAGAACTAGGAGCAACGTAGACATCCAAGTGCAGTTTTACATGCAAACCTTTTATAACTGACACCTATCTCATTAGATTAGCTCCTGTTGTTTTTGGCATGTTTCCAGACAAGGTTACAATAACAAGGGCAACAGATGATAGAAACAATACCAAAAAAAAAAAAAAAGAGAGATAGAAGCAAAGAAGAGAGAAAAATAAAAGCTAAGGACAAAGTCAATTAAAACAAAAACCATGTAGAAAACCAAGAAAGATTAAAAAAAAAATAGCAATAAGAAATGAAGTGTAAGTAAAAAAGCAAACTAACTATCATGAAATGGGTTTAGACACCAAATATAATGAAGTTTATAGATGGTATTGAATTTATGAACAGTGTAATCATGGCAATTCTCTTTTTTTTTGTTTGTTTCCTTGTAATATTCTACCTATGGTGCTACTACAGATGACAAGCAAAAGGAGGATGCAAAATACTGTTTCCTGATTGTGATCCAGGGAAAGCTGAAATCAAGACATCAGTGACAGATATACACAATAGATTGAATTTTTTTTTTCACTTATTGTAAATGATGTCCTAAGAATATGCAGCACAACTATAATTTTGGAAGAGGAATGGTAAACATTCAGTCTGTGTGCTTGCTACTTTGTATTAGTAAGTATTCCTTTAAAATACAGAGGACATTACATTACTTTAAACAGTGTGGCAAGAATATATAACAAAGTCATTTGCCACAAACACTTGGTTGATATAAAGAGAAAATAGGTAGGACTTTTTACACTGGCAGTACCATAAGTAGTCACTGCATAATTTGATTTGAACGACTGGGACCATAACAACATCTAAAGGAAGATAGAGGTGCCATGTTATCTTCTGCTGGGTTTAGTTAGCTTGGTTTTGGTTTTTTTTCATCGTTGCTTTTACCATGAAATTCACCCTGAAAATATACCAGACTATTCTATTAATCATATTCAAAATTGGCAAATACAGGAAGTTGTAATTTTCAAGAACTCATGTCTACGTAAGCAATGGAAAAGAATTTTCTGACAAGTTTTTTATAATGAGATCCTTGATATAAAACTGTGGACTTGGTTTCCTATCAGAGTATGGAGACACTGATTATAATAACTTAGAATACTTCTGACTTTTTAAAAAGATTTAATAAATTCTAGATTATCATAATATTTTTAATGCATGTGTGCAAAAAAATCCGTAAATGCTCTTTTCTACCAGAATACCCGGAAGTATTTGACTTCATAAGGGAAAAAATTCATACTACTTTGAAAAAGAACAAATATGGTTGCCTGTTAAGTGTGTGTACATGCATGTTTTTGTGAATATCTGTCTGAGACCCGGAAAGATCAGAAAGACAAGACAAGCTTTTAAAGCTGTGTCTCTGCTGAGACTGAGGACATTACTCTTGGCATTTCTCAACAGTCCAACACACATGGAGTAGGTTTATTCATGTCAACAGTCAGTGTACTTACTTGTGCTACATAATTACACTGCCTAAGAAGTGAATATTTTCTTGTCTTACTTGATATCCTCTGTAAGCTGTAATATACTTCAGTAATTGCCTGGTTATTCCAAAGACAAAAAAAAAGCCCACAGAAAAAAAACCAAAACAAAAAAAAACCAAAACAAAACAAAAAAACCCCAACCAACCAAAAAATAAACCCCAACACCCAAAAAAGCAAACCCCACCCCAAACCTTGAAATAAGAGCAGAGTTTAGTTCTTTTCCCATAGTAGATGCACACAAATGTCAGTAGAGTTTTTGGAGCTGTAAAGGTGTGTTCAGGGTCTGAGCCTTCCTTTAAAAATAAAATGCTGGAAAGAAGGACAAGCCTACAATTCCTTTGTTTCAATAAAAATCCAGTCATCTTTATCAATGTCTCCATTATTCAGTTTTCCTAATAAATTTTAGAAAAATTACTTTTAAAATACAAGATCAGCCAAGCCATTAGGACGTCTTAGAAATATATGATCAATCTTAGTTTGTAATAGGTGAAACTAAGAATAAAAAAAGCGATCAGTGATAAACCCAGATACAAGATCATGACAGTGAGAAAAATATACTAAAAATTAGCAAGAAACAAGCTTGAGAGATGAAGAAAGAGCCATAGAAGCCAGCTCTTGAATTTGGAAAATAACTGCCTCCTCTCCAGAGAAAATGTGGAGCAAAACGTCAAGCAGAGAGAGAAAACACATTGAAATAAATGCCTAGCAGGGTGCCACATTATGGAGTATTCAAAGGTAACATACCGTGTGTTAGTTTAGAAATCAGAGGGACCTGATAGACACCTGTCCTTAAGTCTCTTTTTGCCTAGAAAATGACTAGGTTTTGAGCCTAGGATGTTCAGCAAGTACATTTCCTCTAGCTTCAAGAATGCATCATATGAATTCAGTAGAAAAAATTCTTTTGTTCATTTACCTTCAAGTTCCCAGAAACTGAAAATAGCTTTAAGGCTTAATGTAAAAAGCAAATCAAGGCCAGTACTTCTAACATCGAAAAAGGGAATATTAGAGTAAGAAAGCAGATTAAGCAGTCTTTTTTTTTGCTTCCTTTTTTTCCCTTTAGAAATACCATAGGGTATTATCTTAGTTCTAAAGAGTACTTAGAGTTTAACTTTCAACATAACACTCAAATATTCATATTGGACCTGATGTTCTTTCTATTGAATTTAATGGCAAAATTCCCACAGATTTCAAAGTAGACAGAACCAGGCCTGTTATACATTATTGATATGTAAAATCATGATAGAAACATTAGTGAAGCATTTTTCGATGCATTTTTGCATGTTTTCAAATAAGTATATTAATTATCTTGATTATTTCCATGGAGAATATTTACACACATCTCTGAAGCTCTTATCAGTGTAAATATTAAAAAGAGGGAATGTATAAACAGATTATGCTAACAAAATATCTTTGGGCAATTTGAATAATTATCATACATACTGCTGCTGGAGAACTGCCTATTTCTAGAGTTCTACACCTGCTACTTTAAACTCACTTTTGGCTCTGAACTTCCTGAAAAAATTCTCTGTCACATACAAAGAAGATCAAGACTTTAGTCTGCATTGCAAGATTTGAAGTATTTTCCAGGGAAAATCATTAACTTTAAAAATGTAGCAGACAAATAATAGATACTAGAATGTCTCTATAAATTAGCAGAAGGGAATAATAATTAAATTTCCAAACTTAAGAGAATAACCTTTTTCAGCTTCATAGAAAATATTTATCCTTAATTTTAGTTTCATCCTGACTCTTTATTATGCCAGAGAAGACAAATCTGTAGCTACCTACTAAAGATATCCATATTAGTTTTGCAACTAATGAGACTTGAATTTCAGTTTGAGACTGAAGGTGTAAGTCAGTTCAGTTCAAAGTAAAAAGTAGTCACGACTTCAAAAGTCATATCTGTCAACCTATTTAGATTTTGTGGATATCTCATTTTAGGTGATACTCAACATCTATTTTAGACATTTTTTTTCATCTAGCCTCCAGAAACTTAATGAGGCATTTAGGTGTAAATATCCCTATTTAAGTCTTACATTCTGTGATGATTTCTAAACAGTGCAGTCAAAGTAGTATGAGCAGTGATTCGACTGAAAATTCACAAAGCATTGAAACTAATTTGCTTAAACTTAGGTGTCTAGTATCATTTAGGATGTCTTGTGGTGTTCTACATTCCTGAATAAGACTCACAGATACGATACAAGTTGCACAGAAGACATGTGTCCACTTGATTGGCTGATGGGAGCAGCACTGGTCAACCCAAAAGGTACACACAGTCTGTCTGTCAGGTGTTCAAGCAGCTGAAGGGAGCTATACCATTGCCTGACCTGAACTGATCCTTCAGGGTAAACTGAATTTTCCCTTGAGTGTGATGACCTGAATTTATCTACATATGTGTATGTCCAAGTGAGCTAATCTGGAGCTCAATACCATCTGAGGACGTTTCCAGGAAAGATGCAAAATTGATACACACATGTACCAGTGTCAGGTTAAACATTTACCACTGAGATGTAGTCTATTTCTTGCATAATCAGTTTCTGTAGCTCAAATGATTTACAATAGTTGGTTAAACTAATAGTTTATGAAAGTTCCTGAATTAAGAGTAATGAATCCTTAAATGATCAATAGGCCTTACGTGCTAACAAATATCAATTAACACTTTTAATTTATTCCTTTACAGACTTAGAATTCAATTTTGCATGTGACAATACTGATGGAGAGACATCCTTCTTAAACAGCTTGGAGTTTTTGTTTTCACAAGGAGGGAGAGATTAGATACATAAGTATTTTATGGTTCACAAGAAAACTTTTCAAATCAGAGCAATATTTGAGTAGATTGTTTCATTTAGTAAACATTATTTAGCACCTAGATAACTTCTAGAAACTGATGATGTTGCTTGAAAAGATGTTAAGTCCAAAACATTCAATCTCTTGGTGGCTACAAACTGGGGTAATGTCCCATGAATTCAGTGGTCTACTCTGCAGCTGTAAAAAAGCTTCTCTTTGGAAAGCTGGTTAGAGGATTAGTGCCAAATTTTGAGACATGTTTGATTTAGGACAGTATCCATCTGTCTGTCTAGCAATCTATCTATCTATCTATCTATCTGTCTATCTATCCATCCAGCCATCCAGCCATCCATCCATCCATCCATCCATCCATCCATCCATCCATCCATCCATCTATCTCTCTATCAAATTAATTAAAGACTGAAAAGACCAGGATAAAGGCAAGGACATGTAAGGGTTGTTCTACTGCAGGACTGTCCTTTGAGGAAAGTTTATCAAAGTCTTTGGTGGTTTTGTTACCTGAGATGTTTTTGTATCAATCAGAAATGCTGCACAGACATCCCTTGATGATACTTCTACATTTCTCAGACTAGATGCTTGTCTTTGGGAATAGGCAAAACCCTAAGGAAGCCATGTGAAAAGAAAAACAAGGAAGCCAGAAGGACAGTTATTTCTCTCATACTCCTTCATCTCCTTAGGCTCCAAGATGTATTTTATACTGAAACATAACATGGGTATGGAAATATCAATTCAGATAATGAAGCGGACTGTCACAGAAAGAGATAAACATGCACAGAAGTCAGTTCTAGTAGGGACATGTTAAAATTGCACCTTTTGGGGGACTGCAGGGATTTAGGCTGCATGAACAAATTTTGTGGTTTGAAAATGTTTCCAATTGCTGTCTCATATTTCCCTATTTTTTTGTATGCGTGAAAAATGTGTAGCAATATTAATTAATTACATTTTCATACCGGCATTAAATGTTAAAACTAACTGCTGCTTAGCCCATTCTCCATATTTCAGTAATTTGGTCTCTTTTCTTTCCCACATCAGCGGTTTCAATGAATGTCAAAGAAATTAAGATTAGCTTGTTTTGGGACTGAGATACCACATTAATGGTCTTTTTCAGAAAACACTATCATTTTTCACTGGGTTGGTTGATCTCAGTTCACCAACCTAGAAGTGGAAGGTTCGTATCCCTTTATTCATTCTTCCAAATTAGTTTGCATTTGCCATTCACTTTAAGGCCAGAATAACTGTAAGAGACCGATGGAGGACTATGTCATGTTCATTATACGATGGATGAAATAAAGGAGCAAATACTTCTGTGTTCACTCTTACCTTTTGATAGCTATTGAAGCACTGGCTAGTTCGCTGTCTTCTAAAGCTGTAAACTTGGTTTACCCAGCATCCCGTGTGAGGGAAAGCTCCTCCCATTTCTGGCCATAAAAGCAACAGAAGGCGGAAGCAGCACACAGTTGCCAGTCACATGCAGCACAAGACCCATGGACCAAAAGCATCATGGATCTAGTAAGTAAATTAAAAATTAAATTCTCTCACTGCAGTTCATTTAAATTGCCCTTCCAGTTCTTTCTAGGTGACCCACAAGAAGATATCTAATCCTTTGGTGTATCAACTGGTGTAGACTATGATATGATTAAGGGCTCTTTGTAAACCATCTTTTTATTGCTTCTCCCATCTATGCCAGCTACTCTGACCAGTCTATTTAGACTGCTGGGACTTGAGCTATATTTACCTTTACAGGAGTATAGTGGGTGGTTTAGGCTAATCTTGGTGAAAGCTCTAGAAAGACCCGTGATACAAATACAGGTGAGTGTGTAATGAAGAGGAAACAGTATACAGTAGCATTAAAAATCCCTTTTTTCACTTTTGGTCCAGGTTCTTCATCCTTTAGCCATCCTACACCTGTATCTAAGGTTTTTATTAATTTTTGCATGCTTCAGCACAAATGATTAGCAGCATTATTCCCCAAACCATGAACTATTGCTCCTACCACAGTAGGTTACAGACTCTCTTCACTTTTCTTGATAATAGAAGTATTTACTTCTAAATAATTCATGTATCATATTACGATCTAGGTAAAAACAATGCTTACAAGCTCACGCTCAAAGGCGTACTAAGGATATGTTAAGCAAAGAAAGACAAGAAAGAACAGCATGGTTGCCACATAGCCTAAAGGAATTAATTTCTTATTTCCCCATTCCAGACTCCATGGAAATCTATAACATTAATTCTGTCAAGATGTAGCTTAAACACAGAAATCAGCACATGAAGCTGCCAGAACACTGAATTAAACAAAAGTGCATGGTTCTATAGGCATAAATCCCAGAGAACACGGTTAAAAAACAAAACAAGAACAACAAGTGGTTCCAGTTCATCTCACACTATTAAATAGGTCAGTGATTTTTGTCCACAGAGTCATGGCCAACTTATCTCTTCCAGCTCAAAGAAAGCTGTGTTAATTGCAAAGCGAACAGTACATGATGTTTTACCATTCACTAAGAATTCTCTGGCCTGAATTTCACCTCTGTCTTAGATTACTGCAGCTTGAGCTGAAATGTCTAAAATTAACTGAGCCACAGAGAATTGCAATAGAATTTCAGCAGCTAACCATATAATAAATGTATTTCAGCATCAGCACACACGGAGTATATACATTTAATTTTAAAAAATGTATATGGGTTATGGCTTAGAAATCACATTAATATTTATGCAACCTCTTCACTAGGACAAGCTGTTGCATTAAGGTTGCGTACAACTGCCATTAAATCAGTGGGTGACCACATATCTGCGATGTAGAAGCCGTAATTGCCACGCACTTGCACCCTCTCCCTTGGCCATCCTTCTATTGATTAGATGGAGCCTGGGGTGGCTACACTCATCTCGCATTTCTGAAGCAGAATAAACAGAGCTGCAGCAGTCAGTTGGTGAACACGAGTGTTGTTTTGCAGGCAGGCTGAGTGACAAAGCATGCAAACATGGGCTGCCTGCACTTGCCTGGCTGTCAGTGAATGAATGCAGAGGGGAACACGGTTGTAAATTGTTTCTGGGTTAAAAATAAACAATCCATGAACCAAATACAAAATTCTAAGGTAATGATAGACCTGCCTTGATTGAATAACTCCCCATGCCCCAGATCTAAGAATTCCTCCTATTTAATGAGTACTACAATGAGTTGTATGCTTAGAAACGAACTTCTCAGATAGTTGAAGATGCTAATCTTGGCAGTCTCCACCTGCTGAGAAAAGCGTAGAGACACTGAAAATTGTTGAAGGATCTCACCTTGGTCCTGTTTCATAGCTTCTGGTAAATGCAAGTTCTTGTGACTCAAAGGAGCACAAGAAATATGAAAAGAAGTGAAGTGATAGAGTGTTCCTTTTATCACTTAGTGTGTAAGTGTAGAGGTGATCAGGGTATGTTCTGAGATGCTGTGTCATAAGCATTTTTGTCGAATATGAATTGGGCAGCGAGTGATGGGCTGAGAGATGAGGGACATGACAATGTTTGTTTAGTTACCAGACCTCCTATTCTTACGAAAACTGTTGACCTATGCTTTCATACTGGAAGTGTTTCACCTAGTAAAGTAAAGATGTGACTTCCTTCACTAGTCACAGTGTGATTTCCTCATAACAGACACCAGTTGTTAAAAGATAAATCATAATCATGTGACCACATGTTGAAAACATGAGCAGATGTTAAACCGTGACAGTGATCCATTTAGGAAGATCAGCCTGAAGAAGTGAGTCAAAGGGGGATTTTAACATGGAGAAATGAGACAGCAGTGGAACTGATTGGTCTGTAACATTGAAAATCAGTTTTGAATCAGTGTGTTGCCACTGAGAATGTTATTTCTCTGATTTCTAAACAAGTACATAATCACAAGCACTTAGCATAAATTTCCATCTCTGTATGTATTTGGATATAAATAAATGACTGGATTGTTCTCAGCCATTTTGGGGAAAAAAAAAAAACCACACAAAAATAGATAAAAATATAAATATAGAACACACTGATTTTTGTAAAAATGAACTCTTCAGTTTTATGCATACCTTAGCTCAAATACTGTTAAAACTAAAAAGTAGGAAATGGTATGCTGTTTATTCTCATGTTAAGTCTTACCCATACATAGGTAGGTGTGTGAATTGACACATGCAGGTAACCAAAGGCAGCCATCAAACCACAGCTGAAATGCAAAGAGTAGATTTATTTCACTGCCTCGCTGGCAACTCCAGGCAGCAGAGACACACGGGGACACACAGGCTCGGTTAGGCTCAGCTCATCCTAGCGACCAGGGAGGCTCAAGTATGGCTGTGAGAGTATGTTATCTCTACGCAGGAATTCTACTTCTCAAAACAGGCAGAGGATTGGTAACAGTAGGCATAATAAATGGAGTTTCCCCACACTGACAGTGTTTAATTCATTTGTTCTGTTTATAAATATATAATATTTTGTATACCATCTCCTAACAGCACAAAAATACGTAGCAGTTAATGTTGTATCCCTTTGTTCAATTTCACTTATTAAGAACTCCACATTTGTTACATTACATCAGGAGGCCAGCTAATTAACCCTGATTCGTTTATCCTTGTATGTATTTGATTCAGTGGTAAAACCAATGCACGAAACTGCTTATTATTTTCTGATATTGCAAAGAGAAACTAAATCTAAATAGCACATTATTACTATATACTAGATAAGAATGTAAAGATAGGTGGACATTTGACTTGACAAAGTAATTTATTAGAGTCTTGTTTTATCTTGAAAGGCTGTCTTTGGGGATATGATACATTATCAGTTGTCCTCCATTTAATTTTTTTGTGTCCCCATAAATTAAGTATGCTAATTTATGCTGCATAATGAAAGATTAAATTAAAAACTGTAGTCTTGACCTATTATACCCTTCTTATTTGCATGAATTTAATATATAATTCCCTGCTCTGTAAAGACTCATGAACATGTTTAACTTTCTTCACCTCAGTAATCTTTAATGCAACATAAACATATAAATAAATCTCATTTAAGAATAGGATCCTAAGAAAATCCTAAAGAGACATCTCCTATATACAGTAAGTGGGTCTGTATTTCCTTGGGTATTAAATAGAAACTATTGAGCATAATGGGATTTACAAACCAGCAAACTTACTAAACTTACTGGAAAAGTCTCAGCTTACCCCAATGAGTTTTAAATCAGACTCTTTACACATTGATAACTCATTTTCCCTGACATTCAATAGCACATTGCACAATTTTAACATTTCTCTCAGTAGGAGGAGGAATATCCCTTCAGATTTCAAATCTTTCAAACTCATTTGAGAAAATCCCTAAATTAAGAATGAGTAGATCACTAATGTCTCTTAAATGATGAAAAGTTATGATTGCCACACACTCATGCTCTTAGCATAAAAATAAATGATACATTGGAAAAAGGAATATTTCATTATCTTTTTTGAGGTTGACAGAATTGAAACCAACGCAAGTTCTGGCTTTCTCTAATGGCAGGTCATCTGTGTGTTGTCCAGAGAGACCGGACCTTGGCAGTACTGGGCGTCAGACTTCAAAAACCTTAAATTCTTCATCCAAGTAAAAGTTGGGATTTGTGCCAGTGTTTTAGTATCTCAGATGTAGTCTCATGTAACATTTCTAAGATTCTGATTTATCTCAGTATTTGGTTTCCAGCATTTATTTCAGTTCAAACAACTACTGTATTAGGTTTCAGCAGGAATCCCTTTGCAGAACTGATAGGCTTTTTTACTGTGATCTTTAAGTGTTTTATTATGCACCGCTTGGGTTAGCGATTGCACTGAAATTTTAAAATCTTTGTGCAGTCCCTCATCTGTGAATCTCATTTCTCAATTTGAGAATCAAAATTGCCAAGAATTTCTTTAGCTGACAGCCAGAGCCTTATTTCCCTTCTGCTTTAAATCTGCTGTAGCACATGGCTTACTTGATTTTCTTTGTGTGTTTGGGGCTGCACAGAGTTCCTGCTGAGGTTCTGATATGAGTGCAAAGCAAAGACGACTCCTAAAAGAAATTAACAGCCCTCTTATTGCTAATTAAAAGCTCTTTGCTTTCTCTCCACATGGCCCTTGCAGCTGCTTCACATCCTCTCAATGTTTCAAAAACACATAAATTCAAAGACAATATTGTGAACAGCACCTGGCATTTGCTGCACCTGCCGTGATGAGACTATATTTCATTCTGTCAGTAAATTAAAATTCTCCAGAGCTGAAAAGGATGCTTTTTTTCTCATTCAACCTCTTCCATTGTCCCCAGTGGTAAAGAGACAGTAGTTTTGCTTCCATTTTCGATACTAAATATATCATATTGTTGTTTGCTTCAGTGGTGCAGATACCTGCCTCCTGCTGTAAATGTTGTGTTCCACTTTGGAAAGATTTCCCCAGGGCTCCACATTCAAGTATTGGCTTGTAACTATGGCTTAATATCATGTCAAAATCTCTTAAGGAAGATGCAGCTTGTCAAGTCATCCCAGGATTGAACCTCCATCTAGTGAAATTCTGAAAATATCCTTTGAGTGTTTGAAGCATAAGAAGACAAATAAAAGGCTAGCAAGTCATTTGTAAAGATAATAGCTAACAGCATGCATTTTCCCTTTCCCTCCCCCGCTTTCCATTAATGTTGATAAAGGGAGAAGAGCAGACTACAGGTCAGTGATCTTTGTTATTTATATTCAGGTCAAAGAAAGTTCCAAACTTTTGTGTTTTGGGCATGGCAGCAAAATGGAAGCAAAGAGAAAAAAAACCTCAATCAAACTGTGGTAGATTCAAGCTCTGCTATTTTGATCTCAGAGCTTGTTTTCAGAAAAGAAGTGGGAAACAGGAAGTTTTCCACTATAAAGAATTTACCAGGCAACAACAGAATTTGGCTGGATCCTTGTGGCATGATGCTGCTGTGTTTGCTACAGTACAGGAGTATTTTATTTTTTTTAATAAATCCACAATGATTGCATTAGAAGTGGGACTACAATATAAATTATTATTCTGGGTTTTAGTGTGCAATAGGAGAGAATTTCCCAGTGACTTTTATTAGGGGGTACATGATAAAGGTATTCACATATTCTCAAAGAGTACGTGTCCCTTTTTTTTTTTTTTTGCTTTTCAGATTGAGGAAATGGTTCTCTAGAGAAATACCAACCTCTTCCTAAATTTCTATATACTTCAAGAATTTGTACTAATATTCCCTAACAAAGGGAGAAAACCAAAAACCAGCAACAAATCCCAACACCACTTTAGATTAAAACCTGATAGGGACAAGGGTCTTTATTTTAGTGTTCTTTTTCACCCTAATAGTATCTCTTTAATAAAATAAGTGTAAAAACATCAAGAGCAGCAAAAGAACTTCAATACATTACTCTTCCTTTCCTTTTCCAAACTCCTCACTTTCAGTCCTCAACTAGAGTCCTCATATTAGAGCCAAACATGTAAGTCTGCAGGCTTGAAGGAGTGTGGGCATGCTTGGCATGAATGTGAAATCTCAGAGTTTAACACATGTCATGGCAAACTCTTTATGGAAGAGGCCAAGGAGAACTCACATTTCCCACTCAGTGAAGAGCACGATACAGAGAAAAGGAAATACTAGCATTTAACTGAAGAGTTGTTGCAGATAGATGGGAAATAACTTTTGAGCTGTTGAAACCCTAAAAAGTATATTTTTCATGTAATGCCTGTTATTCACACATCGCTTCTAACACTAACAGACTGTCACTAACAGGTCTAACTGAATTTTACTGAAGGTTGATCAAATCTATGTGAATTCATAGTACCATCATTTAGAAGACGCACATAAGAACTGAATATTTGATAGATTACTTTGGAAGATTACTTTGTGGGCTTCGCTATCCTGAGACAAACAACTTATGAAATCCCTAGGAAATAAAGTGAAAAGTTTGTATGGTATCTCTACCAAGCAATTTTATAGCTGTGGTCAAGTAGGAAAATAATTAAATTTCAATTGTAACAATGTTGAGCTTGTTTTGAAACATAGAGCAATTGAGAAAACACAACATAATAAAGCCAGTCAGAGGAACTTCTAAAACAGCACAAAATATAATTAATACTTTGTTATGCTCTCATATCCGTATCTCATAATGCCATTATGCTGAATTAAAAGGTGATATTTCAAAAGTCTTTTTAAATCATTAGATAAGTAAATCTTTTCAATGTTCAGCCATTTCTAATGTTTGCTCTTTGTTTTAAAAAAAAGAGATTCTTCGAGTGCATGCATTACTGATCATCTCTAGTTAAATAATTTTAGGCAGTATTAGTGCATCTGGGTCACCATGACAGATTTTAATATTTAGAAGTAATCACATTTCCTTCTTTTTAACTGCTTTTCCCAAATTTCTTTTGAAAAGCCTAAGGCTTTTTATAGGGTATTTCAAGGACTTATGTTATTATGATGTCATCAATTAAATATATTGTTAAAGGTGTATAGTTTTAAAAACAATATCTATTGAATCAATTTTTGTTTTTCTCTCCATGTGTCTCAGAACAATATTTATCATATCCTTGATACTCACTAGCTTTTCTCCACCTATATGTTTTTCAACCTCTGTTGATAATATCGATCATGTCGTTTTCCATGCATCATGTAACTTTTTATTTTTTACTAACCATTTGAAGCAGTGTGTTTGTTTTATTTCCACTTCATTAAAAATCCTTACCAACATCACAAAAATTTACTTTGAAATCATTGGGGGTCTAGCAAAGATTTTCTAAGATGCATTTTCTTTCCTAGTGTGTCAAGACAGTTTTCTCATGAAAAACGCAGATCTAGCAAACACAAATATTTTATTTATCTACTTTGGAGGGTTCTTTTTATTGTTCCATAAAATGCTGGTATGTTTTTAACTTGGAAATAATTAATCTTACTTTTCTTCCTATTCCACCTATTCCACCTATTCAGTTTTGTCTCTTAGAAATTATTTACTCATGAATAATTTATTTGAGTATTTATTTGGGTTTTATATTCAATAACAAATGAAAGTGTTCAAAATTTAGAAAAACACATTCATTTAACTATAAAATGTCTTAATTTTAAAAACAATCTATTTAGTCAAGTTTATGACAGTTTTTGATTCTCTATCAAATTTTGGGAAAGCTGATAGGCTTTCTTCACAAAAGAAGTCAACTTGTAATGAATACTCTTCATGGACAATAATGTCTTTACTCAGTTTCTGCTTCCTTCCCCATTCCTATGATAGTCCATTTTTCACGGAGTGTAAATATTTTTTTATTTTCCTGTACTCCTGTATTGGTTCATTGTCCATTTGGCATAGTATACAACTAATTAACAGTGAACACCAGTCCTTCTGAAAATACTCCTCTGAACACTAATAGCCTGAGCATAGTAGGTGTGAATACCATAACAGCTGCAAGTTACAATGTGAATATTGTTTGAATACAGAAAAATTGCTTGCATGTTAAATGAAAACATCATTGAAGAAGGTTAAATTTTCAAGCTCAAAAAATCTATTCTTTTCAGTATGTATTAAGTGGTATTTACAAATAAGAAAGAGTGTTTGAATGACATCTCAGTCACATAATCAGCCATAGAAGGCATAACACTTGTGACTCCTAGCTCCCATTCTTATACTCCAAGTTTCCCTTGGTGTTCCCTTTTTTTGTTGTTCTTTTGTTACACCATTAAAATTCATATATAAGTAATAGGAGAGGTGCTGAGTTGAAAAGTGCTGTCTATAAATTATTGATATTAAATAATAGAATGACTGAAATTGGACTAAGTAAAGAATTAAGTGAGGCAACCATCACCTAATCAATGTGAGTTAATCAAACAACTTCTGTTTGCTTTGATATTTAAAGTTAATTTAGATAATATCACTCATGTAGTACACCTACTTTTTCTTGCAAGGCATTTAACTTGATAAAAAGCATGAATTTAATGAATAAATTTGACTGATAAAACTTCATGTAATATAAATGAAATGGATTAAAGAACAGGCATCAGACAAATGTCAGAAGGTCATTCCAAATAGGCTATCATTATTAAAATATTTAAAACATATATTGGTGTCATGTCATAATCAATTCTTGCCTTACTCTATGTCATTGGTTATTTGCAAGAAAATAACAAATTATCGATGACAAAGTCAACGGTACGTAAAAGTCACTTGTAGGGAAATACCTGGACTGCATAGTGTACTGGGAAGACACAACAATAGCATTTTACAATGATGAAATATAAGTGACAAAGAATTAAGATAAACTTTCTGTGTGAGATCTCTATCTATGCAGAATCAGAGATTCTAGAAAGGCCAGGTTGATCACAGCAGTAATGATTAGAAGATGAACTTTCACTGTGTTCCAATGGCCAATAGAACAAACACAAACCTTGTTATCCAACGTTCTTGGATCCTGAATTTAGATCAACAAAGTCAGTGTCCACCAGTCAAGATGAGAGATTTGAAGAGAACTCCAAGTATGCAGAAAGAAGTTGCAAGTAAGGTGATTTCAATGTTTAAACCACTGTCAGAAGCAGAGATGGACTTTGAGTTCATGTGTTTAACAATGATTTGTTGCAATCCAAGTTCTGGAAGATAAAGATGAATAAATTAGACATAAAGCCCTTGTTTTTAAGAATGGAGATATTTAGTTACCAGAAAAATGTAAAAGCTTTATGGCAGATGGAACAACAAACCAATATAATAGACGACAAAATCGCAAAAAGTCCTGATGTAAAAGAATATTATATTTCGGACCAGAAGCAAGTCAAAGGGGTACTGTGGTTTATATTATGTAAGCATAGTTAAAATATCGTAATAATCTGTTCAATGAATTAATATTTTGAAATCTGTACACATCAAAGAAAAATAGAACTTCAGATTTCACTAATGAAGTTGAGTTTGTATCTGGCAATCAGGCTACAGCATTTTAACATGACTTAAAATCTAGCAAGTGCAATGCAGACACAAGAATTAATAGATCTTTTTTGGCATGTTTCATTTTATATGTTTATAACTACCAGTCACTTTTGAAAATCTTGTTGTAATAAAAAGACATGTAGAAGAAAACACTAGCTTCCATGCTTCATGAATGTTGTAAAAAAAGAGGCTAGTTAGTATACTTGCACTAAATTTGGTGAAACTGCAGAGTAAAGAGATTTTTATTTTACAAAGCTTAATTTTGATCCTTGTGCGTTTTTTCTGATGCAAAATTGAAACAAATTACTTTTGTCCAGTAACAAATATAATTTGAATATTGTTAATAGATTTCTCTTCCCTCAGGTGTTGGGCCAGGATTTATAAATATTCTTTCAGGCAGCTGGGAAAATTATCTTTTCTCCTTTTCCCCTTTTATTGGTATAATTTTCTTTAAAACTCAATGCTATGCAAAAGCTTTCTGTCTTGTCCCTGTCACTGACAATGACCCAATACTATTTCATGCTTAAATTGTCAATGCATGTATTCTTATTGCACAAATACCTTTGAAAAATTAATTTCCTTCATTGTCACAGTAAGACAAAGAAACCCAATTGCGTATAGTAGCCGAGTGGTCGATGGGATTTTTCTAAGCGTGGTTTCCCAGGGCTCTCTCTAAGGCCTACCAAAGACAATAGAAGATTTAAACTGATTTCAGTGTGTATGGGGAGAGAAAACATTCAGGATATTCTCTCATGAATTGTACAGGACAAGATATGTTTAACATCTTAGCATAACAAAACAAAGATGAGTCATACAGATACCATGAACCAAAATGAACCTCTGTCATCAGAGGTCATTTTCTGGTACTAAAGGATGTTTTATTCCCTTAGACATAGAAGACAAAGTGTATTCAGACCATCTCCTTTGGTAACGTGGTTTAGACACTGCCTTTACTGAAAAGCAAGCACTCAGTTCATTAAACACCAAGTATGCTGATTCACAGGGGAGAGGAAGATAAATAACCTTTTCTCTGATTATATCAGAATAGGCATCTCTTTTGGGATGATAAGGACTTCAGTGGATCAAGCAGGTGCTTAGAAGCTAAGTGACAGCAATATACTGTTGCAATGAGCTGGTAGCGGGGGGGGATCAAAAAACCAAGAGACCATGGTTTGGTCCAAGAAAGCCCCCTCCAGGTTTGTTCTAAGAAGCCTCTCCCATCGACTTTTATGAATATTCATGTACCCCTGCAACATGTAACCAAAACCCTCATTCCTGCCCCTCTGTTCCCATTGGTTGGTTTTGTATCACCCGCCCCTTTCCCCTCTCTTCCCATTGGCTGTTTTGTATTACCCTGCCCCCTTCAGGACTCCCTTATAACCCCCAGCCGAACTGAAGTTTGCTCTCTTGGTTCCTGGGACACCGATGTGGGCCCTTTCTCTTCCCTGGGGTTCTGCATAATAAAATCTATGGTTGTCCAGTCCGGGAGCCACCTCTCCACCTCTGGGAGCGCCTGAACCAACATGCGCAGGGTGGTGCCTGGCTATCACTGCCCTGGGTGCAGAACAGCTGGCTAGCAGGGGTCTGGCCCCGCCCGGGACCCCTCAGCGAAGGGGTTCTCCGGAACACGCTGCAGCTGTGACACCCAGCACCTCAGAACCTGCGCTAGGCGCATAAACAAGAATATACTTCAGTCCTCCTCGAGATTGAATGTTTTTCCATTTGGGAGTCCAAATACCACATCATCTTTGACGTGACATATGAAATTACTGCTATGATGTTTGAAAATTGAACTGTATGAGTGATTAGAGGTCTGGAGAACCTGCCCTGAGAGAAAAACCTGAAAGAGTTGGGTCTCTTCTCCCTGGAGGAGCAAAGGCTCAGGGGAGGACTTAATCAAAGTATTCCAGTACTCAAGGGCAGCTACAATGAGAAAGATCATTCTCTCTCTTCATAAGAAGCCACCCAGAGAAGAGAAGGGACAGCATCTACAAGTTGCACTGGGAGAGGTTTCGTTTTGATATAAGAAAGGAATTTTTTAAAGTGAGAACAATCAATCACTGGAACCACCTCCCCAGGGGCATTGTAGCGTTCTCATTGCTGGAGAGTTTCAGCACGCAGTTGCACAGGGGCCTGGGTAATCTCATCTAGACTCCATTTCACAGAAAAGGTTGAACCGGATGAGCTCTCGAGGTCCCTTCCAGCCTGGGTTGCTCTATAATTCTATGATTCTATGAAAAGTAGCTGCTGTAGTCCCCCATCAAATTAACAACCAAATCACAGAAATATACATGTTGAAAGGAATTTCCAGAGGACACATAGTCATCCCTTCTTCTGAAATGAAGGTCTATGGTCTAATTATATTAAATTGCTCAAGAACTCTTTCAATCAACTTTTGAATGTCTCCAAGAAAGGACACTCCACAACATCTTTGGGTAATTTTTTCCAGTGTTCAACCACCTTCTATTTTGTTCTTTTAGTGACTCATACCTTCCCATCTTCCAGCTTGTTTCTGTCACCTTCATTGTGCAAATCTAGGGAATCCGGCTCCATCTTTGTATCCTCTAATCAGACTCAGATAAAAAGCCTTATTCTTTCAAAGATGAACAAACTGAATTTTCTCAGCCTCTCCTCACACCTACATCTCCCTTCCAAAGTCTTTCTTCCATGGAGATCCCAAAATGGGACACAGCAGTCCAGATGAGACCTCACAATTGCCACATAGAGTGGAAGAATCATTTCCTTGGACCTGATGGCTGCATTCTTGGTAACACAGCCCAATATGTCATTGGCATTCTTTGATGCAAAGCTACTCTGCTGATACATGTTCAACATACTGTCCACCAGGATCCCAGGCCCTTTTATGCAAAGATCGTTTTTCCCAGTGAGCCTCCTACTTGGTCAGTTAAATCCAATCCTCAGTCTCCAGAGTAGTAAACAGAATTTCTGTCCTTTGCCGTAGTTTTAAGAATGCTTAATGCAAACAAAATCTTGGAGAGTATAGCAGGTTTTTCTGTTGACATTGTCCACACTAAAGTTAGGTTTTGGGGTTCTTTCAGAAATATATTTCTGACAGGATGTGCTTAAGCAGATTTACAATGGGTTAGCAAAAAGTTGTCTCCTGACACAAAACCTTAAGTACTTGCAATCAGAGAGCAGTGTTAAGTGCACCTTTCAAAAAATTGCTAACTTTTTCTATACCACTTGGTTTAAAAATGAAGGTTTGGATTAAATATTGTTTTGTTGGTGGCTCAAATATGGTTATAGTTCAAAACATTTTTACATATTTCTTCTAATTAGGACTGTATTACTCCTTTTATAAAAGCCATCCTTTGTCAGGAAAAAAAAAAAAGAAAAAAAACCAGTTGACTATCAAAAGTTTATCTTTTTTCTTTCTGGCTATTCTAGTAGTAATGAAAATTAAGTGCAAGTGTTATATCTTCAACCAGATAACCAGTTTACGTTTAACACTACAGCTCAAGTAATGGATTTCTGCTTGAAGAATTTACAGTGGGACCCAAAAGGAGCTGACAATTGTGCTGGAATTAAAATGCAAGCACTCTTTTTCTAAATGTGGATTGTCATAAGTATGCGGTCCAAACTATTAATGGTGTAAGAAGGGTCACTGACACTTGAAAATGAGATATGTCAAAAAATATTAGTAAAGCAGCCTAAGAGAAAGCGCCATATCTTATTGTCAGAACTATTTTTAATGTTGTTTAATAGTTGTACAAAAAAAAAGCTGAATTCTAAGAAATAGCCTGACCTACATTTCTATCTTTTTTACAAGCAGGTTGCCTTTTGCATCCTTTAGAACAGTATTGCCACCCACCATAATGATTACTTCCAAAATAAAAAGTACTGCATGAATAGGGATCTTTAAATGCAAGGCATATTGAGAGAACTTCTTAAAGAATGGGTGACCTGAAGAGATACGAACTTCATCAAGCTGTGCAACTGTTTGCTTTCTGAGGCATGCAGGTAAATTGAGTGTCAGTGCTTTTTTACCAATAGACTCTAAAAAATCGTTTTGCAAACTGTTACTGTAAAAATCTTACATCACCTTCACAAAAAACATAAAGCCACATTTTTCAAACAGAACAAAAACCATCATACCAGCTCACATTTATTAATGATAAGCTTCTGAAACACAGCTTCCAGTTGTGTTTCCAGCTCTTTTGGGAACACTTAAAGAAGCGAAGAAGATGTTCTTTCCTGTTCTGTAGCTATTCAGGCATACTTTTACATACTGATCCCTGTCTTTCTTGTCTTCAAAAAAGGACAGGTCAGGTTCCTATGGTACAGAGAGGAGTAAGATGCTAAAAAAAACAGTAAAGAAAAAGCAGAATTGTCCCTGATTATCTGTTGTGCAACCAAACTGAGTACATGCTCAGGGCTCCTCTTGATGTCAATGTTAAGGCCTGTGCAGAAGTCAAATGCAATATGAGATTCTTCAGATGGAGTGCTAGCTATTTCTTGTTGACTTATGATTCTCCATTATTACCCTAATTGTGGTGTCAAAGGTGTTCCCCAGGTTGTTTTGAGGAGGACTTCTTGAGGCAGCTGGTTATGGAGACTGACATTTTCTTTCATGCTGAGAGAATGTTAACATTGTGTCCCCATTTATGCCAGTATTAAATTATTGCTTTAAATTTCCTCGTTTTCTGTGATGTCCGTCTTTTACAGCCTGGTAATTTCACCTATGTCAGGAGTACAGTCTGCAAACTTATATAATAAGAAATTTCTTTACACATTTTAAATCATCTGAACTAACAGACAATTTAGATTTATGCCAGTCATAGGGAAAATTATGAAGTAAACTCTTAGAGAAGATACAAAGGAAAAGTGAGGAATACTGAAGAATGGTAAATCCTGGTAGATAAACCTTATTTCTTTCTGTGATAAAATGAGTACCTAAAGGGAGTATTCTATGTCATGTACCTTGACTTTAGTAAGGCTTCGACCCAGTAACCTAGTAAAATTGAAGAAACATGGACTCGGTGGATAGACTACAAGGTGAATGAAAACCTTACAGAACTACTCTTTGACCCTGCATTCAAAGGGCAGAGATCATGGTTTTGAAGTCTTAACTGGTAGTGAGCCGTCAGTGTCGTGCTTGGGTCAGTACTTGGGTCACTGTTTAATCTCTTCATCAACAGTTTGGAATATGGGACAAAATACATCATCATTACATCCGTGAACAAAGCCAAACTAGGGGGAATGGCTGGTGTGCTGGACATCAAGGCAGCATTTCAGAGGTACCTCAAAAAGATGGAGGATTGGGTTAACGGAAACATCATGAATTTCAGCAAAGACAAATGTGAAATCTTGCTGCTTAGATGGAGCATCCTCTGAAATCAGTGCAAGTTGGTAGCAGATTTTTGCAGAAAGGAACTGAGGGTCCAGTGAATGACAATTTAAAATTTAATGCAAACAGGTTGAGAGAACTGTTAAGTCACCTCTCCTCAGCCCCGGTGAAGTTGCATTTGTAACGCTGCCTCCAGGTTTCAGCTTCCCCATGCTATGTAGAGATTGACAAACCTGAGAAAGCCTAAAAGTAAACTATTCATGCAGTGAGGGCTTCAGACCAAATGATGTACAAGGAAGGGCTGAAGAAATTTGGTTTGCTTAACTTTGAGAAGAGAAAGGTCAGAAAAAATATCATTGCAGCCTTCCCCTACCTAAGAAAGTGATTACAGAGAGAATAGAAGCTGCTGTTATTCAGGTTTCCGTAGTGGAAGCAACAGGCTGCAACAAAAGAAATTCTTACCGCATATTGGGAAAAAAATCGCAGTGAGAGAAACAATAACATATTCAGATAAGTTGATCGTTCTTGAAAATTTAAAAAGTTCATTTGGAAAAGTTCACAGGTACCTTGATCTAATTTGGAATCTATTTTTGCTTTAAGAAGGATGTTGAAATAAATCAGGTCATGCCTTTTAATCTTCATTTTCTGTCATTCAAACACCACAAGACTGAATTATAAGAATAGCATGCAGAATCCAAAACAGGTCTACAAAACCAGGAAATTTATGCCAGAATGAAAACAGTATAGGTTTGGTTGCTTTTGGGTTGGGTTGGGTTTTTCAAAGCTATATACTATATATAGCTTTGCTGTATTTTGGGTGGGTGGACTACAAGTTTTCTTTTTGCTACAGAATCAGTGAAATGTAGAAGGGTAAGACAATTGCACAGCATTCAAATTCCCAGCCCAGGTTTGCACTACCATCAGCAGAAACACTGTATTACCTCCAAGAGCTGCTCTTTCCTTATTTTTTTCTCCATCAACTGGGACTACTCAGACTATAATCGGCTAGTTTTGAACTATTTAGCTTCCTAAAGTTGGATAGGGTCCATATTATCCCCAGATTCACTTTTTCTTATTATCAGTTGTGTATGTCTTAGCTTTCTGCATGCACTCATTGAGGAGTTTCCCTGCAAGGCCTTTAGAGTTTTCATGTCTCTCGAAAGATTGGTAAAGACAGATTCAATCTTCGACCTCTAGCTTGACTTCTCAAAACACCCTATCTTGCACAAGTACTAGCTCTGATTTATTAGAGTAAAAGCATTTGCATAATTCCATGAAATAATGACAACTCTTTTTTTAAAGGCTATCAGATTCTTCCTGCCGTGACATGGCTTTTCCTTCAAAGTCAAACCCCAATTGTCTTATGAGCCACTGTTCAACATACTGCCAATAAGGTGCTGGTTCTTAGCCTTGAGTTCCTCACTGCCTCATCCTTCCTATTCATCTCCGGGTAAAGAAATACATGTTGGTAAAGTAGAAGTTTTGTAATGCTAAGTTTTAAAAAATGTGACATACAAAGAAAGTGATAAAGTTAGAAGCAAGCAAAATTATTGTGAGTGCTATGCACAATCACACATGTGAGGTGATTTTTGAGCTGATTCTCTCCTTATCTTTGTGCTGCTACAAAAGTAACCTGCTGCATAATTTTGCTATGAAGATTGTCATGCCCATTTTCTTAACCAACCAGTTATTGAATCTATCGACAGCTCAAACGAAGTTCAACATTCCTCAAAAAAACCCAAAAACAAACAAACAAAAAAATTGAAAAAATCAAATAAACCTATAAGTATTTTGATGTGATATTTTCAGACACTTGCATTTTTCAATCAGCAAATACAACTCAGCCCTAAAATGCATCACGTCAAATTACCGTCAGGCCAATAGACATTTCTGAATAACTGTGTGGTGAGCCAGTAAAGATTACAAGAGTAATTAGAATACCAATTACTCATGAAAGCTAGGTGCCACAGAGAAATAAGCAATAAATTGATAAATTATTAAAGGCATTAAGGCTAAACAGTTAAAGCTAATGACAATTTCTATTCCAGCACAGTGTATAATCTAATAAAGGCCAAATCCTATAAACTTTCCTATGCACAAGAAATCATTACTCATGTAGAGAGAAACTGATCCCTCTTCAGGTACTTGTGTCTGTATTTGATGTTGCTGCATTTACATGAAGACCTTAAGGAGAAAATAAATTGTAGAAAAACTTCTTTTTAGGGACCTTAGCTAGAGGAGAATTTTACCCCAAAATATATAAAACTTATTTGAATGAGACAACGCATGAGAGTAAGGACTTTTCAAGAGCTTTTAGCCCTGGGCTTTGAAGATCCACATTACAATTTCATATAACTTTCTCTCTTACTGCAAAAAAAGAATATTGAAAGTCTGGAAATACAAAAATCCCCTGCATTTTTTGGTCTCAAGAAACTGTACTAAACCATGGCAGGGGCCATAAATTTCTCCAAGTAAAAGATTGTTGCAAATCACCCAAGAAATATTGTGACATCTTTTGGGCTCCTATGCTTGTTTGTTTGCTTACATGCTTTCATTTTTATTTTGGTTTCAGTTGGAGAGAGAGAGAGGTTGGAAGCAGGAATAAAAAGATAAAGAATATTTTATTTTCCTAGTAGCTTAAGAGCTGTCATGAAGCACTTGCCCATAAACTACCCCCCAGCAAATGGAGATGATCTGAAAACACTAAAGGAGACAATACATTTCTTGTTATAGAAATTTCTTCAGGGAAAAGAGAAATATAAATTATTCAGAAAGTTCCTTAGGTTTGGAACAAGTTGTTTATGAAACACTCATGACCATGAGACAACAAATGTGAATGCAGCAATTCTCAAACACTATTTGTACTACAGTAAGTGAAAGGTCTAAGTTGAATGATGGTTGACTGAGCAGATAAGTGGTTGAGGCCATTTGTCAAGGTAACAAGTGTGTAAATCCACATTTTCTTTGTAGTTAAGGAGAAATCATTTCAGTTGAAGGAGGAAGTGTTTTACTATACATTATTTAAATTAATTTTATTTGCCATTATAAAGATTTAATGTCAAATATACCCCATCTTCTATAATAATGAACTGAAAGTTTTCTCTGAAAAAGCATAAAAAATAAAATAGGTCACTAAATTTAATATAGAGAGTTATGCTTAAAAATATTAATGTTGTGCTTTAGCCAAGTAAAAAATATGAACTTTTATGTAAGTCCCCTGAATATTGTACTTATTGTCAAAGATGCTAAATCTATGATGCATTCATTAATAGCTATTCTATCTTGCTTCACATTTCATCCAAAATTATTATCTATTTAATCACAATATATATTAAAATCTTCTGGGTACATGAGAAGCAAAGAGAGGTTCTTGAATTGTCTGCATGAAGGCTGCCTCGATTCTGAGAATTCTTTTGACTCATAATTATTTTAAGCATTGTCTAATTTTTATTCATTTAATATGATAGTTTGAGGTCTCGTTTGTCTGTGGAAGAAAATTGTGTAAAGAGTGGGGTCCTTTTCTTGGTGCAGACTATGAGCTTAGTGAATTCTATATACCATGTACTATATGCTATTTCTCCATACTAAAGTAAAATGAATAGGCAGCATGCAACTGTTCAGTGGAAAACCAGTGGTACAGGTATAATAAATGTTTGTTGAAAAATAGCAATCAATACTATAACGCAACTGTTTATTAAAAAAAGTTAATGTTTGCAACAAACACTATTAAATTTAGGGAACCAAAAAACAATAACTTGTCACTTCCAGAGAGGGTTGTAATATGATAAATTGTCAAGAAAAAAAGCAGCTCGATCATTACTGTTGTCTGCCAAGGACGTAGTTTATCAATGTCACTACTATAATCACAAAGTGACTAAAGAAATTATATTCACACTTGTTCCAAAAAACTTGTATGTGATGGCAAATAATGGAAGCTTCTCTTGAGGATTGTCTAAGAAATTATCCAGAAAGTATTCTAAAAGATTTTAAATCAAAGGTCCGATATTAGAATCATGCCGCCATTCTTCCTTCTTTACCTTTTTGCCTTTCATAACATTCTTCTAAAAACAAGCTTTTGGGTTGTGTTTAGAACATAAATCTAAGTATGTATATGTTCTACCCCTTCTTTTTTTCCCCAGTTTGTCTTTTCTTGTGATACGTATCTCCAAGGTAACTAAGATAAGATAGACCAAATTAAACTTTAAAAAGTTTCCAGAAAGATCAGGAAAAAAAAGTAACTTTTTTTTAGTTTGGACTGCATATATAATGTACTCTGTCCAGTGCTTGGATAAAAAGAATGTGGAATTTTCTTTCAACTTTTTTGTCATAGATTTAGATTCTGAGTCTTATCCTCTGAGATTCTGAGTAAGAGTTAAGAAACGCAAAATAATATTCACAGTCTTTTGAATGTAATAGTTTAAACATTTTCTTTCAGCTGTTGTTAGATAGCTGCAGACTGAGTCACAAGTATGTTATACTTACTTCAACATTCCAATCTTATCTTTATCTCAGATATGCCTGATGGCATATTGCATTGGCAGTTAAATTGCTTAAATGAAAGTTTTGATTCAAGATTCTTTAAAAATACAATTTTTAAAAAATTTTACATTTATATTATGTATTTAAACCATAATAACATAATAAATTGCATATGTCTTACTTCTTAAAATATAGATTAAATCGTTCATCAGACTAACTTCTCTATACCTGCAAAATTATTATAGTGCAAAGGGATGATGAGAGTAGTTTATAGTTGAAGAGAAAGCACAATCCCAAAAATATTTGATAGCACTCAATATAAGCAGTAAGATAGCTAGTACATCTCTGGGACCATAAATCAATTTTATAAAGTTTCCTTTCTTTAGATTCTGTCATATTTGTTCATCGGTAGTTGAGTTCTTGGGTATTCTAAGACATTTCAAATGGTAGTAAACACCTGTGTTCAGGCCAAATCTTGTTCTGAGGTGCTGAGCTGACATACTTTTTCACTTTCATTAGCTGTCTTGGCCAACTACTCCAGTGACTAGACTAGGTACTCAAATACCTAGCTCCCACAGAAGGACTCAGATTTAGGCCTGAAGATAGATGGAGAACTGGCAAGATAAGTAAAAGTGCCTAAAATTATGTTGAACATCCGACTTTAAGAAAATCTAAAATTTTACCCAGGGGATTAGGAGTGTTATTCAATTGCCTACACATTGGTGCCTTGTGGGTTTTGAGATGACAAAGAATATTGCAACTCATCTCCATCTTTATCCCAGAAAGCATGTCCTTTGTCATATCTACTAGTTAGTGGATATTTTTGCTATCCCAACGCATCTTTTGTGATGCTGGATATCTAGGTAATGACTCAAACACTCCAAGCACTAGTATGCTGGTGTGTCATGTACTGCTCAAACAGAATACATGTTTCATGATCTAAACAAGATCATGTCTGTGTTTTGGATATTTTTTAGGTTTTCTGTATGAGAAGTAGTTCTCCAGTCATCAGCTCCTGTGGAAAAACATGAGACAACAGATATGAGAAAAGAGAATAAATGAGGGAAGGAAAAATACTGCTTACTCAAATGATCTTTCCCTTTCCATTTTGTTTCCCTCATTAATACCATCATGAAATTCTAATTATTTTGTATCCACAGTGATTTTGTCAACTTAGTGTTTTGAATAAACTCTATAGAAATTGTTTGCAGATCAAAAATGTCTGTTACATTGCCTAGAGGGGAAAACTAACACTGAATAAAGCATGCCTTTACTTTTTTCTCTCAGTAAAATGTCTGCCAGGAGTGCTGTAATGCTTGGCATTTAGATGCTTGGGTCAGCATAAGAGCAGTAAGTACCATAACACTTTTTACTTTAGAAATGTCACTACTAAAACAGCTATTACTATGGAAAACTATGTCAATGGAAAACGGTTTGATGTAGTTGTCTGAGGGAGGGCATCTAGTGTTAGTTGAGGCTCCTTAGAGCGTCCCTCTAATCTTTTTTTTGCCTCTTTGGAAGGACATGCTTCTCCAATTGCTCCTTTGTCATACTGCTGTTTGAATGTCTCGGCCTATAATGTCATTGTTGTTCAGGTAAGACAATGAAACAGCTTACTTGTCTGAATCTGTTCTTAAAAGGTTAATAAAACATCACTGTTCTCAGTCGGTATTTCGCTTTGTTACTTGCCATGAGCTTCACTTACTTGTTGGGATATTTATTATTAGTATGGCATTTTTAAAGTCATCTTGAAACAAATTTGTATTTTAGCGTGCATCATGGGAACTATGGTAACTTTCTGAGTGTGAAAACCATAATGCAATACAATATGGAATCTAGTTAGTTGGTTTGTCATAGCTGCTGATTGTTATAAGCAATAACTGAAATATCTCAAGAAAAAACAGCTAGAAAAAATATTCACAAGTCGAATCAGGATGGAAACAGTATGGCACTGATTTTCAGCAAGTGCTCAAAGATCACGGCTTTCAGTCTAGCAGACTTACTAAGGTGGTTGCAACACACTTTAATTACGTGATTGATATGATCTTCAAAAGAAGTATCAGAATTTGGAATGACTCCAGGGTCATAACCATTATACGAGAGATAAAGAGAACAAAATAAACCTCTGCAGATTACACCTGAGGCCTTTTTCATTAGTAAGCTAATCAATACCAGCTTGCAGAATCAGCACGGGAACAAAAACACAAAAAAACTTCACTTGCCCTAGAGAGAGGAGGATCCTGCAAAAGTCAGGGCTTGGGAAATAAAATGATAACATTGTAACTGGAAAAAACCCAAACCCTCACATCAAAGTATTCTTTTCTAAAATCTGATTTCATTTTGTTCTGTCCATTACTCCTTGTATTGCTTTCCAATTCTACCTTGCCCCAGCACTAAAGAGGAAATTTCCCCTCTGGAAGGTTTTTATCTTTTATGAACAACATCAGAACTCCTTTTGGTATTTTTCCTCTGAGGGTAAGAAGTATATAAACCAAAGATCATTTTGTTTTCCACTCTGACTGTATTACTGCACTTGAGGGGAAATTTGTCTTTATAAAAGGGTTTATGACATTTCAGTGCAATGCAGTATGGTAACACTTGATAACTTTCATTTGGTTTTATTGCTCTTCCTTTTGCATCAGATTTATGTGTTCTTCATGAAGTTATGAAAAGATAGGAAAACATAATTTTTATCCTTGCATTTTCTTTTCCAAAATATAATTGAAAAATGTGAAATTTCAAAAACCTTATGATTTTTTTTATATCTGTATTTCTTCTCAGTCCAGGATTTCTCTTTTTAATTCCATTATATTCTGAGACCTGTAATTGCAATAAGAGCTTCCTAAATTAAAAGCTAAGGTGTATGCAAAGAGCAAAGAAGCTATTGTAGGCATAAAAGATATTATCCAAAGATAATAGTGAACTTCAGTTTTGTTGCAGAAGATTAAACAAGTTTTACAACATTCTGTCCACAAAGCTTATGTAGATGAAAAATCATTTGACAGAAAGACTTTTAAAGTAAAAAAAAAAAAAACAAAAAACCAAAAGTTTGCTTTTTTTTACATAAACTACTAAACTGTTATTGTTTTATTTCTATTGCCCTATTCTTACTGTGTTATCTGTCATTATTATGTGCCAGTAAACTGCAAGCAGCTTTTAGTACTTAAAACTTTCCTTAATTATGTCTTGGAATACAATATTTTTATTACTGCCATATTATGCACGTATTTGCACTCAAGAGGCCTACTGTAGTAGGCACAAAAGTCATCAAAACGCAGATTCAGATTCTTAGAATGATTTCCTAAAATCTTAGGGACTTTTTGGGTACAAATCACTGCTGTTTTAGTTTAAAACAATATTGTAACACATTTGAATGAGTGACTGTGTCAAACATTACTCTTACTTAATTGCAGTGAATATATGTCTCACTCTTCTCCACTGAACTTAGAAACAATTTTGTTGTTGCATCCTAGTTTTACATGCTTTTAAAAATATATATTTTTATGAGAAGAGACCAGGTCTTTCTTTGTCTTTCAGGCTTATCATCCTATACCACTGCTGTAATTTCTTCCCTGGCAGAATTGATAAAAACATTCAAAAGATATTTCTCAGTGGCTTTCATTATGATAACCACGACCATCTGTGTGACTAGAAAATCCCAGAGTGCATAATATCATGCAACGTCTCAAGGTGCAATTCACCAATCTGGAAACACCATAGATTGAGTTACACTCATAACTGAGCCTGAAGACCTGCAGGCAGTTTTGACTGCTATCTCTGGACAGTAATTGAGATACAACAGTGATGGTGCTCATGCTAGAATGGAAAGTGAAGTTTCGGGTTTTCTCTTTAGTTTATGATTATTGCTTCATTTAAGTAATTTATTTTACACAAAGTATAATTTTTTCTTGCAAAAGAAAACAAAATAAGCCGAACAACCAAGGAAGAATAGTATGCGGGTCTAGAAATTATGTTAGCAAACAGAAGCAGTATTCTGAGACGGAGATGTCCACTCTCAATTCTGAAATGAAGAATTACTGATGTAAATATTACAAGTGGTTTTGGGGGCAGCTCGTTTGAGCTCATCTACATTATTTTTTGCTGTAAAGTACTTTTGATTGTTTGTTTTCTGCAGGCATCTTCTCGGCAGTCTAACATTTACACCACACAGGGGCAACAGATTGTCATGCAGTATAGATTGTGTCATTGCTAAACACTAATTTCCCACAGCTTAAAAAGAACAAAGCTGGGCTTAGTGACAAGAATTGTTCAATTTTTTAATCTTTAGCTAGGGCACAGCTAATATTGATCCTCTGGTTTTTTAAATATCTTTTGGAATAGAGTTTCCTGTTTCCTAGCTTTAGAGCATGGGGTCATTATTTAAGGGAAGCTGTTTAGGCTCAGGCCTTCATAGTCATTCGGATTGCCTTGAAAAAATAGGTTTCAAAACTGTGTGGAAGATAATGGTTGAAAATTCTGTCCTGTAGAAAGATTTTTAAGGGAAGAGTTTCATTAGTCTGATGAAATATGCCTATCAGAGGATGATTGCCCAAAAATGTTAGGTGATGCCTAGAGTAACTCCAAGGATAGTTGAGACAGTTGATATTTTTTCCTTCCCAATGCAGTCTGTAATAACTGAGGGAATTAGTGAATAAGACATTCAGAAATGGAAATTCTAATGATTTAAAAGAAAGTAATTTTAGAATAATATGCAGTGCTATTGTTAACAGAAGTATTTTTAGGTCCAAGTTCTGCTTGCTCATGTCTCCAGTTGATTTAATATGAATACAGTGTTGGCCCTTAAGCTGATTTCAATGCAGATGCAAAACAGGCAGGATTTTCTTTTTCTAAACTTTTCCCACTAGAATTTCTTTTCTGTAGTTCTCATCCATTAAAAAAAAAAAGAAAAGGAAGCAAGAAGGGCGTGGTGAATACCATCTGTCACTCAGAATACTCTCAGTCATCAACTGTGCAAGGAGTTCATGGTGAACTGTTAGGACAGTCTTTGAGAAGTGTAATTAAAAGGATGTACGTAAGATTTTTTAGCAATGGAGATGCCATCCCAGTAAATGCTGTTTTGGCATAATTTGGAGGAAAATGAAAATACACAGAAATAAATATTTTAAGCACTCTACAGAAATTCTTTGTGTAGGTCTTTTAGCTTTTTTCAAAAAGCAGCACTTTCAGCAACATGACAAGAGATTCCTTACCTTTACATTCTGCTTCCTTCTCTAATATTGACGGTTCAAAATATAGATAGCTTTAACTATGTGAGCTAGCATGAAGGATGCTTTCAATTCAGAAAATATCTTTCACCTTATCTACGAAAATAGTCATGAAGATTATAATGACTAAGGATTCAGTTTGAGAGTATTATTCTGCTCTTTCAAATATGCCTGTGACCCTTTATGGACAATAAATAGATTTTAAAGAAAATCACTTTATTTAAAAATAATTTATTCCAAATGATAACATTATGAGAGGTTTTTTTTTTTTCTTTTAAAATTTATTTGAAAAATCTCTAATTTAAACACTTTTAGAATGGGTGTATATACACAAAATTTTTAATAGTCTAGTTGAGGGGAAAAGGTATAAGAGATACAGATAAAATATACTCAACTGAAATAAAATTGCAATCTAAAAATGTTCAAGTAACTTCTCATAAAATAATCAGGCTGTTATTTGGATTAGACCAAAGAAGAAAGGACAGGGTTTTACATTCACAACACTGACAAGAATACACTCAACATATTTTCCCTGCAAAGGATTAGGTATGTATTTTTCAGGAAAAACCAACATCCAGAATCAAGCATGTTCTTAGCCTTGATAATGCCTTTGCTAGTTCTGACAATGTTGCTTGTATAAAGCACTGCATGGTCCAATCCTGTTGCCAGTGGCATAAACAGAAGGTAACACTGACCACAAAGAAGTTAGGGTTTAGGTGGTTATGTTAGTTAGAGACATGTTCGTATCAATGAACACATGCTAAATAATGAAACTTAAAACAAAAAAAGCGATATGTTATGCTGCATGTTCTCTTTGGAAAGTTGAAACCATATGCTAAGCTGTGGAAAATGTTCTTTGAGCAGTAACATCCAGCCATTTTGCATATTCCAGCGGGAGCAGTGCTGGCAGACTCCAAATTGCCTCTAGCCCTGTCATATGTCAAACAGGCTTATAGGCTGCTTTATGCTTTTAGGTGCTATAGGCATGATTCTGATCCTATTTGTACAGTTTTTTTCTTGATACAGTTCGACTATCTGCAATGGAATTACTATTCATTTTGTATTGTGTATAAGAAAGGATATTCAGCCCTTATATTTAATCTAACTTTTTCTTTTACCTGAAGATGTATGCATTTTGCCACGTATTTGAAATCCAACTTCACAATTTATTTGAAAGTTTTACATACCTTAGGTTAACCCTGTAACGTTTTCTCCCGTCCATATCAGTTAATACAGATCCCAAAATGTGTTACTTTTCTTGTTCACATCCACTTTTCAAGCATTTATTTTGGAAAAGTGTTCGGAAAAAATGCAAACTTCTTGTTTTAAGAGAAGTTGTGGTTTTTTTCAGAGCAGATGATTGCACATTGCTTCATTTTCTGAGATGGTAGGTTATGTCTATTCATCACTGTCAGTACGTGGCAATTCTTCTGATTCTTCTTGTAATTTGTAATAACATTGCCATCTAGTTAGATTCATGGTTCCTTTGTACTGAGATACAGGGTGCATATTTAAAGATAGCACCCTGATGAAGAACTCACTTTGTAATCTCAGTACTATGAATTTGCATTTTTCTTTGTTATCACACTAACATTTTGATTAAGAACAGATACATACACTTATGCTCATATCCACGATAAAGCCACACTCTCATCTGGTTCAGAGCTGGCTAATTGTTAAGCAAAGCCACTTCAGTCCAGGCTGACCATACATCATCACATTTAGCCAGTAGGCACTTCCATGCAGCTCAAATTAATAGCATTTACATACAATGGCAAGGTCTTTGTGCTTAATTGCTAACCAATCTGATGTGTCATCATGGTTTTAGTTTGATATTCACATCAGTAGTGTGCAGTTAAGTAGCTACTTCCCACCAAAGGTACTTGGTAATAGAGGATATTTTTGTCTAACTGTAACTTTTCTATTTTTGTGATATTCAGTTTACAGTATGATTATTGCTCTCTGTATTATGCACAATAATTAGGATGTGTAGGCCACCTGCTTGCATTAACAAATCCTTTCCCTTCACTTCAGGGTTACAGAAGGAAAAAAAATTATCTGTTGCCCTTCAAATCTCCAACTTCAAGAGCAGATTATGTTTAAAAGTCAGAAACCATCAATGTATGCCTTTATTCTTGTCTACCATTTTCTGGTTTTCTTTTTAGCCATTATTATAGTGCCAGTGAACTATACCTTCAGTACCTTTCCTTTTAGCAATTACATGGTAAACTATTTCCATGCCTCTGCAAATCAGATTATGGTCTGCTTTGATTGATTGTGCCACAGGTATTATATCCATGTCAAGACTTCCTGTGAAAAATGAAGAGGGGACCAACCAGATCAACATCTTTCTGTTTTGTTTCAGTGTAAAATCACTTTGCACTCAAATTGATGTTTTCAAGTCCTCCTGACCTTCATGATACCCACATGGCCTCTAAATGTCCATACGCATTTTTAAAAGACAGTAACAACACAAACATTTTTCATCTTACTGGGCTAATTTCATGTACTGGGAAAACTCTGATATTCAGCATGCCATTCTTGCAAAGGTGAGAACCTGAAGCTCCAGAGACATTTAATAATGTCTTTTTTTTCCTTTTTTTTTATGATGCCGTATGTCCTCCAGTCTGTTTCTCTGTAAAGACAGGTTTACCACTTAGGTTTACTACTTAGTGCTTGCATGCCTCACTGATACTAATTTCTCCACTAATCAGCTTCCTACTTCTCAATACTCTAATGCTGAGGTTTTGTAGAAATTAGCACCCTTTGATTCATAAATAGCAATCAATGTCGTTTTAAAATACACACTATTTCATGTAAATTAACCAGTGAATTTGTTATTTGCTCTTGGGGAGTTGATCAGGTGTGTAATTTTTTTTCTGTGAAACAAATTCTGACGCTAAACTAGTCATGTTGTTGTCTTAACTTCAACTTTAACCAGAGGAATTTCTTCTGTTGCTTGTATACTCTCCATCCAGGAGAATTAAATTAAGTTCAGGTAGTATATCTGGGTTCCGAAGCCCAAATTCCAATTTAGAGCTGCTGCCAAATCACCATAATAATCAAAGCCACTTAAAACAGCAATCTGCAAGCCAGCGTGGTGACTCTGAAGATTATTACTCCAGTCTGTTAGACAATCTGTTCATGAAGACTTTGGTTTAAGCCCTGGTATCACTCATTTGTCTGCACTTTGCTCTTGATTCTGGGCCATGAGTTCCTGACTGTTACTCCAGAGGGGAATGTGGAAGAGATGAAAAGAGAGTTTTATAAATGTTTTAACTTCAAAAAACAAAAAAAAATTAGGGATTTTTCCTGGATATAATATAATCATGAAAAAAGCCACATAATTTGATAGATGATAAAAAAATTTAGCTTTTTGAAAAATTTTGCTCTTCTTTAATTTTTTTTTCCCCTGCAGTGGGTTGTAAAGCCTGTTTAAGTTACACTTGGGTTACTTACATCAGTCTTAGGAGCTTTTCTTTCAAATATGGTTAATCCAAAGTTGTAGACAGAAGAAAAATCTACAGAATGAAAACCAAACTCTTTTTATTCAAATCTCTAGGTCACAATGCCCCTTCCATATTTTTACCAATTAATTTCTCTATCACAAGAGATGCCTTCGACACACTGATTTCTTCAGTACTCCACAGAACAGAAGCTGTTTAGCAAGCTATAAGGATTTGCTGAAAAAGTTATTGACTCTGTATGTGGTGAGTGCATATTTACCAGTTTGTCTACAACATATGTGTACATGTATAAATATATGTACGCATTTCTATGTGTGTAAATATATACACCTATACGTACAAATATATGCACACGCATTTGCACACAGAAAGAAACGCACAGCCTTACCACGGAATAGCTTCGTAGACCATATGCCGTGAATGCTGAGATCTGGCACAGCCTCTGAGCTCCTGGATTGAGAGTTTGGACAGCAAATTAAAGTTTCCTCTCACCCTCTTCCAGCATTTAGCACTCTTCACCAACAGAACTAGAAGAAATGTCATCCTTATGCTTGTCTGCCATTACCTGTTTCCTTTGTCTCTTAAATGCTCTGCATCAGGCAAAGCACAGAAAAAGAAGTTCAGTGTAGAAAACAGTTATTGATGCAGTAAACCCCAGTCAAGCACTGTCAGGAGTAAACTAGTATGGTATGATTTCCATTCAGTTTTGGAAGATTGTTTCTGTTACCTTAACAATCTGTTTGAATGGAAATCTATACCGTATTTCAGTCACTTTTCTTATTACAACATTGAGTTATCTTCTTATTCAGAAATAGATTTTTTTATGACTTAGTCATAAATTTTTTTTTCTAAGAGGATGGCACTCATAGCAGGAAAATCAAGGTGACCCTAGGGAGGGTCCCAGGCCTCTTCGATGCACTGAAGATGCAGCTCAAAAACTTAATAGCATACTCCTGGTCAAAGTAGGGATATGACATCCCATCATGTAGGCTTTCTCTCTCAAATAAACACGAACTTTTAGCTTCATTAGCCACTCCATCTCCACAGTACCACAAAGATAACTTTTAATTTGCTGACACCTTATTTTTTTCCTTATGAATACTTTGTGACCTGACAGCTACCAGCATGCTTTCCACAGGTTCAGTGGCTATGTCGACACCAGAAAATTCCAGTGTATTTCTCTGGAAGTGAGGCCAAGTGGTACAGAATAACCCCTGTCAGTATCTTTGTTCCCTTGTTTTCCAAAACAGGATGGACAATTACAAACTACCTTTTGCAAGTGCTCCATGGCCTCTGTTGACTCCCAAACCTTGCTCAAGAATTGCCTGAAAGACTGAATTTTGACTTGGGCAACAAACATATCAAAGGACCATTGTTACAGTTAAGTGGTGAGGCATACTTATATTCTATACCCAGGAGCATTCTCTGGCACTATTAAATTTAATAGTATTTTTTAATATTTTATCAAGAAACTTTTAAAAAGAAATATAATAAAATCAGTTAGTTACATTATTTGGCTCAAAAATTACTGACGTTTGCTTTGTTTCATTAGGAGCTATTGTAAGATTGTGGCCTTTCCATCATTTTAAGCTCTTAAGAGATTGCAAACTATCCTCAAGTTTTCAGCCTCTGTTTCCTGTATTGTTTGACAGCATTTAGAAGTTGACAGGCTGCCTGCAGTTTCTAGATGTAGTGTTGTTTCTCTTGGGTGATGAAGATGTGAGAGCATTCCTTACTGACAGGTGTTGATACTTACCTCACATGTAGCTTAATTCCATTATAAGAACTAGTTCTGAGAATACTCCTTCCCTTTTCTTCCCCACTACGAAATGAAAATCAATACCACGTGAGGATTGTGATGATCTCGAGTTTAGATCCAGTTTCAAGCATGGGTGTTTGGATGTGGCTTTAGGAACATGGTAAATCAAGGCCAGTCTTCTTATTAGTCACTTGTAAGCTGATAGCGTAGTGTTAAGAATGCAGAAGAAAACAGGACTTTTAAAGGCTAAATATATGGAGAAACAAAACCAAAACTCAATCCAAAACAAAACCAGCTCCTGTCACTGCAAAAAGTGTACTTTATGAGCTCTGAAAACAGTTCAATTGGAATTTGGACTAAACAACTGAAAGCTGAAAAACTCCAAGATCATCTCTGAAACACTCAAGGTATTAGGAAGCAGATGTAAGCTAAAAATAAAACCAGTTAGAGCCAAGACAGATAGATGTTTGCGGCACTGCAGAAAACAGGCAGTTGTTGCATTTGCCCTACAGCAGCGTCCTGGTAATGACACTGGATACCTGCCAGTCGCTAATTATCCTTACACGAGGAACTTTAAATTGCTGCTTTCTTCAACCTAATGTCTTAGCTTTAGCTCAAAGGCTCAAGTGGACCACCTAATCAGAATGACATAAATCTGATAATATAGTGTGCATCGACATCTCAGTGGCCTGAAGGGCTCCTGGGGCATTAGGAAGAGCTTTTTCTTAGTAAGGTATGAGGAGTCCATTTCATTATGACTTTACAAGCTTCGATACATAGAAATAGGTGCTCTGGCATGGTTTGTATTTTTATGCTTCTGTTACATTCTTAAGCAAAGGAAATATGAAGATTGCTAAAGTAAGCTAAACACAAAGGAAGAGAAGAAAAATACTTTGCATGTGTGTATGTTTGTGCATGTCTGTGCCAAGAGATAAAGGGATGTAGTAACTTAATACTACAGGTGCACAGTCATTATATATTCCTTATGTTTCACATGTATGTATTAGTTTCTGTTATTAAAGTCAAATGGCTCTCTGTGTAGGTCATCTGTTCAGATAATAATATATAAATACCTTATGTGTACATAAGAAATATTCTCAGCCTTGAAGAGTTTATAAATTGAACAATCATAATAAGAGAAATATAAGTTATTCTAAAAATGGATCTTCACTATTGAAATATGAATTCAAAGTTGTGCAAATATTTTTCGAAGTGAAAGTCTGAGAAAACATAATCACTTTGCTTAATACAATCAACTTTATGCTTATGAAAAAACACTGAAATCACACAAACTCTTTCAGAATTAAGTTAATATATAGTTTACAGGATCAGTTGTTTTGCTGGTTTCAGTAACTGTATTGGTATTAGAAATACTGCTTCACATCGACAGTTTTTAAGCTGTACATCTGAGGTGGATTCCAATCACTTGAATTTCTCAGAATTTCAGCTGATAAGGCAAGAAGCCTTAAGCCTGATTTAACATTGTGCCGCTAGTATTTGTAATAAATTTTTCCCTATATTTATTTAAACTATTAAGCACGTATGCAGTTTCTCTTGTGAGTGAGTATTATCAATGTTTCCTTTGCTTCCGTAAGGTAGTGGATATTAGCTACAACTGTGAAGACACTTCTTATTGAAAAAAAACATTTTGTTCAATATTTTGTGTTTTAAACATATTGCTTTGAGAGGTACAGGTGTAACAGGGTAAGATTACCTACAAGGTAATACTTAGCCAACTGGTACAAGTAGGTATGCAGACAGGCTGAAGAATGTAGTCCTGGTTTGTTCTTCCTTGAAGATATTATATAAGATTTATTTTAGAACTATTTTTGGGTTTGTACAGCATGCTTTTGAAGATGTTTTCTTCCAAAAAATATAAAAGCATCACACGCTTGAAAATACTTTTGTGGTAGAGCATCTGCTGTGATAAATGGACTGAGGGCTTTTAGTGCAGAAAATCCTAAAATAATGCTGTTTGTTAAAAATGTCTATAATTCAATACAAACTGGACAGAATTTTTGAGCTGTAAACTTCTCCTTTAGCTGGACCATTTGCTGTATTTTAAACTTATTGTCTGATAGTTAAATTCAAAATAGTTTCTTATTTATCACAAACCTGACATTGTGAAATAAAAAAAATATAAATGAAAAGGAATAATAGCATCATAGTGTAACATCCACATTTTTTTCCTTGAACACTCTCTTGTAAAAATCTAGTTCCTCTTGGTGGTAATAATAATAGTAATCATAATCATAATCATAATCATAATAATAATAATAATAAAATAGCCCCAGAAAACAACCTCTCCGTGCTCAACTTCCATTGTGAAAGAGGAGCACACACTGTAGGAGCTTGTTTTGATGGATTTGAGAACAAAAAGCCAACATATTAGTGACAGTTCCCAGAATACAATAATTTTTTCACCATTAAGATGATAGTTGCAACTCACAGAAATGGAAACAGGAACTTTTACATTTATATATTTTGAATTGATCAAGATATTTCTTCTTTATCTTAGTTACTTTCCTAAATAGAGCAGCTATTATAATTACCATTCCATCACCAAAAATCATGAAGAATCTTAATATCATGGTTCAAAATGCATTTGCAGGACACTGTCCTTGCAACAATCCAAAAAGGGAAGCAACTTAAGCTTTTTCTCAGAATCATTTGATATACAAGGAATTATTTATACAGAGATAATGCCTGTAGAGCTAGGTTGGCCTTAGTTCCTCATCTCCAGACATTTGAGCTAAATATCTTCCTTCAGAAGAGGACAAAGGAAGAAGATTATGTCTGGTATTGCTTCCTTTTGAACACTATTAATAACACTATTAATCTCTTTTTAATTATGGTGAGAACAAAGTCAGAGGAATGAGGCATGTCTTTGTATCCTTTTTTTTTTCATCCTGATTCTTTGAACTGAGAGCACTGTCATAACTCATATCCCTGAATTTTAAAGAAGAATAACGTCCTGTGTATGGTATACAAATTTACTTTCTCTTTTTCTGCATTATTTCTTGCCAGTCAGCCTCGATATTACTTTATGTTTGCTTGCATAGTAAAGTCTACAAAACAAAAACAGCAGAAAAAAAGCCTTTTCTCATGAGGATAATTGACAATAAATGCAATAATAAACATTGACTTCATTCTTGAACCATATGGGGCACCGACTTTAGATGTCAAATGGTAAATGCTATACGTAGAACGGACTGGTGTGTTATGGCATTGCTGACTACACTGTGAACCCTCATGCAGACATGATTTTCAGATATCCTGATGAAGATTTTAACTGCAAATGTAGTCTCTTTCTAACACTACTTACTTGGGCTTAACAGCTTTCTTAAAGAAACAACCTCTCTATTATAATTAAAACAAAGAAACAGGCAAACAAGACCTAGTAATGTTCAAAGCTAAACGTGAATTAATAGTGACACCCAGTGGTCAGGTAAAATTGCTGTTAATTGCTTTAATATTCCCCATGGATGGTGCTGAGATTTGCTAGTTATAGGATGAGGTTCTCAATGTATTTAGTCATCATAATCTCAAGGCCAGTCGTTGTTAATTTTGACAACATGGAATTAATTAGACCTAAGGTCGTTGAGTGCTGTGTTCAGTGCTTGTTTCTTGATATTGTTTACTTTTGCTGACATCCCAGATAGTAATCATATCAATAGACTATAACAGCCAATATTAGAGATTACAAAACAATGTCCAAAATGAATAAAGAGCATTTATACACCAGAGAATAAGTCAAATGCCTTACAATAAAAGAAGTTGGGGAAAAATTGAATTTCTCTAATCTTTTCTATAACACTCATTTCAGTAGACTGCTGTCCAAAGCAAGGCGTTTCCAATATGTGAAAAATCAAAATTTAGTCTTGAATTAGGTAAAATCCAAAAACTTATTGATAATTTCAATGCAATGAAATTCTGAGGAAATCTCTACAAATGGTGTTTCTGAACTGATTTATATTCCGAAATGCGAACTAAGATGTGCAATAATTTCACTCTGCAGCTGAAGATCCCAGAGTCTCCTGCTGCAGCTAGAGCTAATGCGTCCAGACACTGCTGTCGCAGCTCCAACTGCAGCTAGTGGCTCTTCCCTGCCCTGACTTATTGTACAAACTGAGACCCTGGAATGTTAAATGCTAACTTTGACAAAAGCCGTAGTATGAATCTATTTTTATGTGAGATGCCAGAGGTACTGAGTCTTTAGGCAGTAATGAGAGTCCAGAGAAGATATGAGATTTATTCCCTAAAGTCAAGAAAACTCATCAAAACCAGCATGTTTTGGAAAAAAAACCATTTGTGACTCAATTAGTTGTCCCTTTTGTGAACATGTGCATGTAAAGTAAAAGTGTGTCTTTTTAAAAGGCTGATCTGCAATAGGACAATGAGGGCTCTACATTCAAATTAATTGCAATGTGTCTTTTGCCTTATCATGGTGTGTTGTATTTAGTGACATGACAAGGCTTTGGTAGTGGGTGGGCTGCAGGGATGACTTGTGTGAGAAGCTGCCAGAAGCCTCCCCTCTTTCTGGCAGAGACACCTTCAGCCAGCTCCAATACAGATCTTCAGTTAGCCAAAGCTGAGCCCATCAGTGACATTGACAGGACATGTGTGAGGGCAAAAATCTATTTAAGGTTAATTAAAAAAAAATTCTGCACAGCAGCATTTGAGAAAGGAATGAGAATATGGAAAAGAAACAGCTCTGCAGACACCATGGTAAATAAAGAAGGAGAAAGAGGAGGTGCTGTAGGAACTGGCATGGACATTCCCTTGCACCCCGTGATGAAGATTATGGTGAGGCAAGCTGTTCCCCTGCAGCCCATGGAGTACCCCACAGTGCTGCAATCTATGGAGAGCCCCTGAAGCAGAAGGCTCCTCGTGGGAGATGTGGCCCATGAAGAGGAGCCCATGCAGGAGCAAGAATTTTGACAGGACCTGTTGACCCTGCAGGGAGCCCATGCTGGAGCTGTCTGCTCCTGAAGGACTGCAGTCCATAGGAATAACACACGCTGGAGAAGTCCGTTAAGGAGAGTCTCGTGTGGGTGGGAACCCACACTGGAACAGGGAAAGATCATGAAAAGGAATCAGTGGCAGAGGTAAAGCATTATCAGCTGAACACAACCCCCATTCCCCATCTGCCTGCAGCACTCATGAGGAGAAGGTGGCGGATTCCGAGGCAAAGTTTAGTCTCGGAAGAGGGAGGGTGAGAGGAAGGTGTCTTTGCTTTCTTTTTATTTCTCACTTTTCTACTCTGTGATTAATTAGCAACAAATTAAATCAATTTTTCCCACATTGACCCTGTTTTTCTTGCGATGATAACTGATGAGTGCTCTTCCTATCTTGACCCATGAGCTTTTCATTGCTATTTTCTTCCCCTGTCTTGATGAGGAGAGGGAATGAGAGAGCACCTTGGTGGACGCCTGGCAGCCAGTCAAGGTCAATCCACCCTAAGTATTCACACAAGTCTGCCTCCTCAGCACTTCTCTCAAAGGAGAGGGCCCATTATTGCAGAATCCGTGCTCCAGTTGGGTTTAACACACAGCATTTAGCTTGCTTGAAAGACGGGTCAAGAACAGAGCAGCTTTCAGTCAAATATAATAGCAGTCCTAAGAGCACTGAAAGTGATTTTTGAGAGGCTGCCATTGCAATTTGCAGTCATTATGCAGGTGAAGTGAATCTCACTCTCAGAAACTAATGGGTGTTTCATTCAGAAGCATTATCTTAACTGTGTGTGTGGTAAAGAAATGATTAAAGGAGATTTTGTATCCTGTTATTAGTATTATAACCAAGCATTATATTACCTCACAAAAAGTAGTTCTCACAGCAACTACCCTCCTGTGCAATTTCACAGAACTGAAACTACAATTTTGCTGAAGATCTGTTGTTTATCATGCAGTACTATGAAGCTGAGCCACTAGTAGATCAGGGTTTTCCATAAGGTCATTGATTTTTAAAGTAGAATAACAGAATGAATATTCAAAAGACAGCTTAAATGAAATGTGACAGAGAGAAAATTAAACAACTAAATTCATTAAATAAAAGATTCTTTGTCTAAGAGCCAAAGATCATGACATAAAACAGAAAAACATTGGAAAAAAGGTATGTGAGCGGCAGATATTCCTCAACAATTTAATTCTCTTTCCATTTTCCTCATTTTAATGCCTTACCCACTTGGTTGGAGAGCTTACAATTAAAAAAAAAAAATTATCTCCTTACAATTAGAATCTTAGAATCATACAATTATTAATGTTGCAAAAGACCTCTAAGATCATCAAGTCTAGCCATCAAAGAAGCTACAACACTGTGTTCACCACTAAACCATTTTGCCAAATGCCTTATCCACACATTTTTTGAACACTTACAGGAATGGTGACTCAACCACTTCCCTGGGTAGCCTATTCTAAGGCCTGACAAACCTTTCTGTGAATGATTTTTTAAAAAATATCTGATCCAAACCTCCCCTGGTGCACCCTGAGATCATATTCTGCCATGTTACCTGAGAGAGGAGGCTGACCCCCACCTTGCTACCAGCTCCTTTCAGGTAGTCATGGAGAGCAATGTGGTCCCTCATAAGCCTTCTTTTCTCCAGGCTAAAGAGCCCCAGCTCCCTCAGCCACTCCTCATTAGACTTGTGTTCCAGACCCTTCACCACCTTTGTTGCCCTTCTCAGAACATTCTCCCAGTGTTTTGACGTCCTTCTTGTAGTGAGTGTCCCAAAACTGAAAACAGGGTTTGAGGTGCCAAGTACAGGGGGAATGAACCGTGTGGAGCAGAAGTAGTAGAAATGCCTCTGTTACATACAGTTCATGTGGTCTTTCCAAAAAGATTGAACAGGCTGATGCATTCTGTTGGTCTTCCGCAACGCTTAGTGAGAAACAAACACTTGTGCTTCATTTATTCGGAGATGTAGCTTCTGAATTTACACTTTCAATCAAAAATTCTTAGAGTCACTAAGTCTTCAAAGAGAATACTCCTAACTCTTCTGAATATCAGGCACCTTTGAAGGGTCCTGTGTTGGATAGCCAGAAATATTTGAGACTTCTCACCGTTTGGGAAACTCCTGATTTTTCTTCTTGCAGTGACACCCTGAAGACTCTCATGTGCATGGTTTGCCAAAAGAAGAGGACAAATATCATGAGGAGAGGAGAATCACTTATAGAAAGCTGCAGACAGAAGTTGAACAAAGGAGTTCAGAAACACTTTTCCAGTTTGGTGCCAACAAAGGTCTGGGTAATGAATATGCCTTCCAGGAAATGGCACTGCCCTACTTACTTCCCTGCCAATGAAACTGTGAAATTCAAAGGTAAAGGAATCACAGAGGATATTTATTGAAAGAGTAGTGAAAAGTCCTTTTCAGTGGGAGCTCTCCCAGGAGACACAAAAAGAGCTGCTACTTCACCAGTCATACTACTACGACTGTTACTTTTTTCAGTAGCCTGGGCAATTCCTTGAGGCCACAATTACAACTCCTAAAGAGAATCTGCAAAGCAGAGTTTCTGGCACTGACTGGATGTCTGTATGTGATTCCAACACCTCTTCCAACACCTCTTCCAATCATGGCTGAACACAGGGATGATATCTGGTGAAATAACTTGTGATTGTCTTGATGATTAAGGCTTTAGCAATTCTTCACATACAAGTCAGTTCTTGGTAAGGACTAAACACTTATTTCTCAAAGCAACCTATAACTGAAAACCACTAACTGATAGAGATGGGTAGATTGCTAAAACTGGTAGGAAACAGACCTTGTGATTGTAATGTATTTTTCTCCAGCTGTTATGATAACAATACTGACAGTTCTGCTTTCATTTAATTCACAGTATCTGTGCAATGTCGTAGATTGAAATCAAATGATTAGGCACTTGACCAAGCCTTTGAAAAGTGAAAAATTCTAATACAAGAGTTGTAATTAAGATAATGGAGGAAAATGAAAGAATCATCTTTGATAATCAGCGTATAGCAGTCTAACCCAGCATCTGAAATCTTTAAAACAGAAGCACACAATTCAATACAATTTCTTTGATAATCATCAAGTTATACTTTTGAAGAACACTACAAGATTCAGGGCTAGTTATTCACTAAATCACACATGAGTATAGTTCACAAGTCGGAAAAGTCTAAGTGTATTCTCCCTTCCCTATCAGTATGTTTCTCTACTGTTTGAACTGGAAAAGTGTAGATTTTTGTTTGTTTCTTTTTAATCTTTTCTTCCAAGTAGTCTACATTTTCCAGTGTGAGATCAGGCTGTTTGTAATTTGCTGTTGCAATGAAACTGTGAGAAAAATAATAACTGATGGATTCTCAGCTTGCAGTTAAGGCAGTTACCTGAATGTTCACCAGGTGCATTTTACTTCTATTCTTTGAACTACCTACCTATAGTCCAATTCTGTAGTTCATAGTAATGCAAAACTCTTCACCTCCACTTGTTGGAAATGTATCTTGGGAAGCAAACCTGAAAGAGAAGAAAGGGACTAAAGAATCGTACAATAGATATTAAAATGGAATTAAGGTGGGGTTTGGTTTTGGTTCCTATTTTTTTTTTTTTTTTCTTTTTTCCCCCAGTATTTTATAAGGCCTGAATTCTGGTACAGACCGCTGAAATAAGTAATTTATCTGAATCCAAAGACTGTCTCAGAACAGCTCTTCTGAGTAGGAGTTGATGGTTTGGGCTCTTAATATATCAGGCATTACTATGCCTTTATGCATTTAAAATGACCAAAGCCTATTTTATTCCAAAAGCACTTATTTTTAAAATATGCCATGTAATCTCTAGCAGCAGAATAAACTGAAAGTATTACAGACTGTTAAGGTGATTCATTTTCAAAGCCAACGATTATGTAGCCATTTAATTTTGCTCTTACCTATTAGTACTAACATCATGGAAAAGCATGTTCATTTTCATTATAATAAAGCACACAAAATCCATTGTAAAACATATTTATTCACTGTAACCCAACTTCGCCTTTGTCGTGGTTTAACCCCAGCCAGCAGCTAAGCTCCCTGTAGCCCTTCACTCACTCCCCCACCAACAGGATTGGAGAGAGGATCGAAAGGGTAAAAGCTGGAAAACCCTTGGATTGAGATAAAGACAGTTTAACAGGGTAAGCAAAAGCCTTGCACACAAGCAAAGCAAAGCAAGGAATTAATTCACTGCTTCCCATGGACAGGCAGGTGTTCAGCCATCTCCAGGAGAGTAGGGCTCCATGACACACATGACAGTGACTCGGGAAGACAAACACCATCACTCCAAACATCCCACCCTTCCTCCTTCATCCCCCCACTTTATATACTGAGCATGATGCCAAGTGGTATGGAACATCCCTTCAGCCAGTGTGAGTCACTTGTTCTGGCTGTGTCTCCTCCTAGCTTCCCATGCACCTTCAGCCCTCCTGTTGTTGGGGCAATGTATGAAGCAGAAAAGGCCTTGGCTCTGTATAAGCCCTACTCAACAATACCAAAAACATCTCTAAATTATCAGCCCTGTGTTCAGCGCGAATCCAAAACACAGCCCCATACTAGCATCTGTGAAGAAAATTAACTCTATCCCAGCCAGAATCAGCAGGACCTTTCAGACAACCTGGCACTGAGGTAATGGACCAAAACACACCCTTGCAATTGTTGTACAGTTTGTAAAATATAATAATAGTGTCCATTATTGATTCACTTTTTTTCTAACTGTCTGTAAGTTTCAACAGCATCTCACTTTCATCTCATGAGTATGGCCCAGAGGATGGAAATGCAAAATAATAAACCCCATATCCAAATAGAAAACAAATAAAACTCTGTGATTTTAAAAGAGACCTTAGTGAAATATTTACTTTTTGTGAGAGAAATATTTAAAAGGCAAACATTTCATATGTAGTAGAAAATTATAGACAAGTATTTGAAGAAGATTCATTGAGAACTTCGACCAAGAACATTAGCTCAGTTACCTTACCTCTTTCCTACAGTGCCATGACTGAACCACATGTTCTAGTTGAATAGAAGCAGCTGCTTAGAAACTCAGTCCCAAGGACTAAAAATTGGCCTTAAACCCTGGTTTAGGACATCAACTTGGAGACAGACAGCTGCTGACCTATCTCGAAGTGTTTACTTAGGAGCTTTCCTGGATCTCGTCTAATACCAAAGAAATTGTCTAAAGACAATAGGCGGTATATATTTGAAATAGTAGAGAAATGGCAGCAACTGGAAGAATGAAGGAGCAATGAGGATATAACCGTAAGGTGCCATGCAAGTGGTTGGAGAAACACACAAATTTCAGCTTACAGATCATTACAAAATAAAAATAGTAAGAGGGGATTTATATTTATTAGCATTATGTGCTGAAGGACAATTTGATTGGCTGAAAAGAAGCTTTTGACAAAAGTTTTGGGAGTTTCACATAATGGTGGAAAACTTTCTTAACTAAAGACATTGTAGTGGAGGCTATAGTAAGGAATAATGGATACCACTCAGAAGTCTTTACTTTCTCTAGCAGAAAAGGCAATGGTGCCCCTTTTTGCCCTCCCTTTTTACCATAATTCTGGGACAAATCAGTCAAAGAATCCAACACAATAACAGAGTTGAAGGTATAAAGATATTGGACATCCTGGATAGAATTTCATTATATGCAGTTGATGTCATTCTTTTCTTACCCAATCCGTATTAATCCCTTGGGGGCAGCAGCCAATGAATTAAAAAGTTTGAGGAAGTCTCGCCACAGAATTGTAATCAAAGAAAGTTCAAGATTCAATGTATCAAACTTTCAATAACAATATATGAAGCCATACTAAATATGGCTTCATTTGGACTAAACATTCTATTGGGTACTTTTGACTGCAATTACCGCATTGTACTGATGGTCATATGATCTCATTTTTGTTCAGCTATATAGGTCTATTGACCTTGAATAGTGTAACTATATAATGGATATAATAATAAAACTACCCTGCTTTTAGGGAGAACTTTTCACCCAAGGATGTCAAAGCATTTCAGAAAAGAGGTCAAGATCATTATCTGCATTGGCTGGGGGAACAGGAGCCAAAGAAGAAAACTGACTTGACCAAAGTTGTCTAGAAGACCTATAATATAGCCAAAGAGTAAAAGACTCTTTTGTGTTTTGGTGCCAGCATCAGAAGACGTGACAAAGCGTAGTAAGATTAACATTTTTCCCAACTTGCTTTATTGCTCTGTTTATTGTGATATGTGAAAGTGCTCCAGATATATATGTCTATACTGAGCAAGAAAATGAAATCATCTTAGCTTTCAAAGCTTTCCCCATCAAAACCAGCTTCATTTCAATAAACTAATAATACCACGTTCAAAACCGTGTACGTATGCAGAAAGTATTCACCACAGTTGCAAATATCAGTAAACCTCAAGATTTTAAGAGTTTACACTGCAGATGAATGAGTTATGAGAAAAGATGTCAACGCTAAAGTGGAGGTGTGGGTTAGCCTAACTAGGCCTAGGATAGGGCCTTGGCAGCAGGACAGCAGGGTTCATCAGTGTTTGCACATGGATTTTAGGTGAAAACTGAGACACTGTCTGACTCCAAAATCTTTTTATTGAAATATCTTGCAAGACCATGATTATGCAATTAGAAGCGTATTTGTGTAACTCCCAACCATTAGAAAATAGTATTTGGTTAAAAAAAAAAAGTTTTGTTTATTTAAAATTATGATATATTAATAATTAAGCATACTGGGAAAAAAAGAAGCTACTTGCCTTGCAAGGTCTTCCCATGCAAAACCAACATGAAAATATGAATTTTAGTAGGGAAAAAAATCATCATATCAACTGCTCATGTATTTAAACTTTACATCCAAGTTGCTCTTGAAAATAACTTTTTTTTCTACTTGTGTTATTCAACCCAAACATCAGCATTATGGTGTTGATTTTACTTATATTTTTGTCACTATTTTAGGCTTGTTAGGCTAACAAAAATTATCTTACAAAGAACAAAATGTATAATAGTTCTTCCTTGATTTTAGCTCTCAGTGAAAGTCTTACCATAGAATTCTTTCTGTAAATATTGTGACAATTTTTACTGTTGCAATATGTTTCTTATTTCAGCACTGAAATTTTATTAGTTACAGACAGTTTGTCCAAAAAGTGGTTGAAAACCTAATTTTGATTTATCGGGTATACATAGATTCAAAGCTCCACATATTGTTGAACACCAAGAGTTGCTGTCATTCATTAATGGGCTATGTTTACACCTCCTGAAAAGTTGAACTGTAAACCAGCACTTTTTCTCCCCTAACAGTTTTCCAAAGTTCTCTGCAGAAGATATTGTGGAAGAATTGGAAGAAATTACTATTGTACACTGAAGACATGTTGGCTGATCATAAACTCTGGTCTCAGAGCATCAAGAAAAGGATCTGTTGGAGGAAGCCTAGGCAGGCAAAGCTTTGAGGTGGTTCTGCCTTAAAGTATTTTCCTCAGTGAAGATCAATATGCCTAAAACTCAAGAAGTCAAGTTTCATTAGATTGTAGACTAGGATATTCAGCTTCTCAGATAATGAAAACCTGATGAGTCTAGCCATGCCCACTATGTCTTGGCAATATAGTTTCTCTTCTCTATTCTGAAATCCAAACAGCTCAGATGACGTCTGAGTAGTCGCAAACTCTGCAAGACCTCCCTGTTTTGTAGAAAGCTTCTGTTTATGCTACCTCTGAAATCTGACTTTCTGCTTCTTGTTACTCAGTGAAGGTGTTTGGCCTCTACATAACCAGTCTGCTCCCTGGCTCAGTGCCGTGACTCACTTTTTCCCACATTTTGTTGATGTCTTATAAAATTTTTCTCCTTGAAGAGGTACAGCTACTTCCCACGTTAAGGTGAAGAATACCCCTCAATTCAGAGGGTTTTGGCCTCGTCACTGCCCCTCAAGGAACTTTTTATACAAATGAAAAATGATCAAATCAAAAGCTGCTGTCTGGTGTGAGAGTTCCAGCCTCTCAGTGTTCACCTAGATGCTCCTAAAAGGGGATGATCAGTCTCCCAATATTTAAAATAGCTACTACGACAAATCAAGTTTTTTATATTTTATTTTAATTAAAAAGCCTATAATTTGTTTGCCTCATCACTTTCATTTAAAGAACTGTCAATTTTTAATACAGTGAAGATGTGTAAGAGCTAAATTGACTGACATCCAGTCATTGACCCGCAAACATAAATAACTGCCATAATGAGGAATAGAGTAAATATCGACTAAGGATTTGTTCAGTACTGCTCCCATAGAAGAAATAAATGTCAAGACACTAAAGTATTTTTCGGTGAAAAATATGTATATATGTGGTTTTTTCTGTCTCCTTGTCACACAGTATCTGGTGTGATATTTACAAAACAATTTAGATAGCTCAATACATTAAACCCAACTTTTGGAAATGTGTTACAGACACAATTCCCAAAGGCAACACAAGAAAGTTAGATGTTTCATCTGCAGCTGCTTTAATAACAAAATGAAAAACTGCAATCCACTTTTATTAAAAAGTCTTAAAATGCCTCAGGGAAAAGTGGGATCATAGTTTTAAATTTCGTTAGGTGACACAAAAAGTCATTATCTTTTACCCAAGACTGCATTGTGTTAGGTTCTATAAAATACAATGAAGGCACATCTGCAGCAACTTGTAAAAAAAAAATGTACAGGAAGGCACATATGATGACATTTTTTACACTTGCAATATTTCAAAGCAGGGGCAATTAAGAATTTTTGTATGAAATCTTGAAGCAAATGCAACTTTATCAGTTTTGGGGAAAAAACCCAACAAAACAACAAAAGAAAAAAAAAAAAACAGCAAAGAAAACAAAGCACCAGCTTTTAAACATCTTTAGTGAGCATTATGATATCCAGGCTGTGCTATACAATCTGGTTTTCATTTTATTCCACAGAACATTCAGAGACTCTAATTTCTAAGTTTATTTGTGTCTGTGCATGTTTCCATACATGTATTTCTGTGCCTTTGTACATTAAATGGAGATTGTGATTTCCAGTTGTTCCATACTTGAAGTTAAATTCAGAGTTAAAATTTACATCACACTTAAAATACAAAACACATGGACACACAAAGCTAAAATGAAAATATCTAATTTTTATCAGGCATTTAAGTCATGAAAATAAGTGATTTACATTGTAAAACACATTTGTACTATGTAAAAAACAACCTCATTGGACTTCTAGTTTTTGTTTGTTGGAGATTTTTTTGATGGATTTAACATACTGAACCAGGCCTCTACTCTACAAATGTCTTTATTCTTACCAAACTTCAAACTGATTTAATTTGTTTATTTGATGTACAATTCTTGAAAAAATAATTTTATCAGCTTATGTTTTGTTAATAAATGTTTTTGTTTTAATTAGAATAATTTTTTTTGCTATCTAATCGTAGACTGTCAGAATCATAGAATGGTTTGGGTTAGAAGAGACCTTACAGATCATTTAGTCCAACACCCCTGCTATGGGCAGGGACACCTTCCACTAGATCAGGATTCTCGAAGCCCCATTCAACCTGGCCTTGAACATTTCCAGGGAGAACGCATCCACAGCTTCTCTGGGAAACCTGTTTGAATAGATCACCACCTACCCAATAAAGAATTTATTTCTAATATCTAATCTAAATCTACCCTCTTTCAAGTTAAAATCATTACCCCTCATCCTGTCTCTACACTCCATGATAAAGAGACCATCTTTCCTGTGGGCCCACGTTAGATAATGGAAGGATGCTATAAGTTCTCTCTGAAGTCTTCTCTCCAGGTTAAACAAGCCTAAGTCCCTCAGCGTGATCTCATAGCAGACATGTTCCAACCTTCTGATCATTTTTGTGGCCCTCCTCTGGACTGGCTCCAAAAGGAGCATGTCCTTCTTATGTTGGGGGCCTCAGAGCTGGATGCAGCACTCCAGGAGCAAAGTAAAAGGGGAGAATCACCTCCCTTGACCTGCTGGTTATGCTTCTTCTGATGCAGCCCAGGATACTGTTGGCTTTTTGGGCTGTGAACAGAAATTGCTGGGTTGAGCTTCTCGTCATCCAGTCACTCCAAGTCCTTCTCCATAGGATCTCTCTCAATCCCCTCATCACCCAGCCTGTATTCATGTTTGGGATTACCCCAACCCAGGTACAGGACCTTACCTTTGGCCTTGCTGAGCTTTGTGATGTTCTCATGGGCCAATTCTTTAGCTGTCAAAGTGCCTCTCTAGGACATTTCTTTCATCTGGAATGTCAGCTACACCACACAGCTTGGTGTCATCTGCAAACTTGCTGTGGCTGCACTCAGTCCCACTGTCCACATTCCCAATAAGTGTGTTACACATTCCCAGTAAGTGTGTTACACAGTGTCAATCCCAATACTTGTTCCTTGAGGAACACTACTCATCACTGCTCTCTGCTTGGACACCAAGCCATTGACCACAGCTGTTTGAGTGCAACCACCCAGCCCATTTCAAATCCAAGTCTCTCCAGTTTAGACACCAGGATGTTTTACGGAACAATGTCAAATGTTTTGAAAAAGTCCAGGCAGATGACATCAGTCACTCTTCCGTTATTCACTGGCACTAAAACTCCATCATAAAAGGACACCAAGTGTGTCAGGCACAATTTGCACTTAGTGCAGCCATGTTGGCTTGTCTCCTCTCACCTCTCTGTTTTCCATGTGCCTCAGCCTAGCTTCCAGGAAGATTTCCCTCATGACCTGGTTGGGCACCTATACGAGACTGACCAGCCTGTAGTAGCCCTGTTCCTCCTTTTTCCTGTTTTAAAAATTAGGGTAATATTTCCCCTTTTCCAGTCAGTGGGAACTGCACTGGGGTACCATGATTTTTTAATTACAGTGGGTAGTGTCTAGTGATAGATATCAAAGGAAATAACAAACCTGATCATAAGCAATCACTTTTATTCATAAAGACTCCTTTATACATATTTAATACATTTTATATATTCTTAAATCTGTTTTGGTTCTTTATGACACTTTGGAGAACTTTAACTGGGAGCTGCGCCTTGTTTGAAACATTTCATAGGCATTTGGAACTACAGGTTCTGGCTGTTGCTAAAAGTGAGAGATGATAATGAAAAGAAGATCTTAGTCATAACCAAACAATCACTGAGACTGTCTCTTCAAAGGGCAAGACCTTTTAAATAATATACTGTTATGATATAGACATGATCTATAGTTCAGAATCCTTTCTTCAACAAATCTCTCTAAGATTGGAACATCTGGAAAAAGTGGTGACATTAAATGGATATAAAGATGTCCTGTCTAAAAAAATGAGGAATGTTAGAATGAACTGTCAGACCCATAAACTATGTCACAGTGCAAGTATCTGTTTGACCCTCCCTGAAAAAATTTTTCATTGAAAAGATTTTCTTCTAGAGGTACTTTTGGACAAAAATACTTTTGATGAGGGACTGTTCTGCAAAAAAAATGCTGAAGTCTTTACTAATTTACTCCCCCCACCCCTGCCCCACAGAATGCAGAACATGGTTATGTCTTAAATACTTGTGTAGTTCCTTAAAGTGGAATAGGTTGTGTCCTTATGACACCCTATTATGTGATTAATTGAAAGTTTTATGTATACTATGAC
>VZTA01019794.1:0-13588 GCA_013398855.1 Mohoua ochrocephala
TAAAAGCACATCATGTAGATGCATATGGTACCCAAGAGTCAGGCTGCTGAAGAGCATCACAACAACGGACACATGGATCAAGCTGCGAAAGTCGAGGTGTCACAAGTAGATCTGGATTGGCACCATAAGGGTGAATGATTTTTGACTTGGTGGTCATCTGGGAAGAGATGCAGCATACAGATGGGATCGTGACTGAGGGGTAGACTTAACCATGGACACTATATCCCAGGTGTGAGGGGCTGGAATGACTGCTGGCTCGAAACATTTCATGTGTGTTTGGGGGGGAAGGGGCAGGCTGGGCCCTGCTTGGTGAGATGATGCCCTGCTCCTCACACCTCACTCCCCGGGGCCTGTATCCCAGCCCCTGCAATGGCTGCCAATCTATGGCACACTGGAGGCACTGCTCCACACCTGCCCTGGGAGCTCCAGTCTAGCCCCATGGTGGCCAGATAATCTTCCCCCAGGTGGGACAGATCCAGGAAAGCAAAAGGGTACTTGACCCGGAACATGAGGCAAGCCCATGTCTTGACCCTGTCTCCCCTTGGGATTTCTATCAGCTGAACACTGCTGAAACCAGGAGTGGTAGCTATATTTGTTCTTTTCTATATCTCTTCTCTATTTCTTTCCTTCTCTTTCGTCTTCTTCTAAGTCCCTCTTCTTGGAGTTTTGAGTAATTTAAAATCTGATGTGCTTGGAGTTTCCTAAGTTGAATGCGTTAAGTTAATGCTTTGTGAAATGTTCTATGTTGATTGAGTGCTGCTCTAAACTTTTGCCGAAATTCTCTGATTTTCTGAAGTTGCCAGTAAAGCTTTTTGTTGTTTTGACCTGTTGAGAACATCTTGTTGGTATTCCTCCCCTGCCTCTAACTCAGAGTACATAAAAAACCGTAAGGCCTTTCATAAGTCTCATTGAGCAAATTTCGGGGCCTTACACCAAGTTACTCATAACTGTGAAACATGCTCTGCAATCAAGCAGGTCAAGGAGGTAAAGTGTTGTTATATGACAGCATTGTGCAGGTATCTCATATGTTTTATAGCATAGTGCTAGATATCTATGTTTAGGCACCTGAATTGAGACCCTAATTGATGTGAAGCACTTAGATTTTAAACTAATGACTACACTGAAAAAAACCCCCAACAACAGATAACTGATACTAGTTTGGACATCAAAAAATGCTGGAGTGAAATGGTATGTATTAAATTTAGTGTCTTGCACCAGACAATGTAGATTAAACCAAATAGATGATCGCTATATGTGTATAAACAATTTAGTATGAATTGGGATGGGAACTCCATATAAGAAACTGGAGAATAGGAATGTAATTGATTATTTTCATACAAATGCTGGGATGAAGTCTGAATAAGCACCACAGACCTCCATTCTTTGTCCTTTGCTTTAGAGGCTTTTACTCTTTTAAAAGTTTTTCTGTGGAAGCATGTACATAGAAATTAGAAAATTTTGATTTTTCTCTATACTCAGTGAAATTAACTACAGGGTTAGGCATCTCACTTCTGTTGCCATGTAAAATGATGCTGCTGATTGAAGTCTGTGTGGTGAACCCCAAATATAGCCTTCAAAAGAGTAGCTATCTAAATATCTCAACATCACAACAGCGTCACAAGCCCTCTGACAATTCCTGTAAGTATGAAACAGTGTAAACCGTACAAATAACCACAGAGAGCCATTTAATGTCAGGAAATACTGGAGGTATAGAACAGTTGCACTATGCTGCATTGTCAAGAAATTCCAGCATGCTCACATGCGATTGAACTTTTTCTTCATAAATGCTGACCTGGCTAGTCAGCCCTCCTGTTTGTATTCTGAGCACCTGGCTGAAAGGTGACCGTGCGACATTTATTCTTTCTGTCTCTACTCTCAGGACACCCAATTCCTCCTTTACCTTGTGATACACCTGAGGAAGTACTGTGCCATTCCAAGTTGAGTCCAGCTGCAGCAACCACGATGAATCTGCTGTTGACAGCTGTGACGCAGTGTGGTACCAAGGGACATGAGTTTCCAGCCATATGCTTTTGACATCCAGACTGTAAAACACCCTCTTATTTCCCCTACATCATGGGAACAGCCGTAAAAGAAATTAGGCCAGCTTTACAGTAAGCAAGCGTTTCCCTTAAAATACGAAATCTCCAAACAGCTACTACTTAAGTATTCAGGGTAGTCTTTGTTTCTCTGGTGGGCTAACACTTGAGGTGAGATCCATAAAATGTGTCAGAAGCAGCAGTTTTGTTTCTATTGGCAATAAACTACCACTATTTTGGACTTGTAAAGAGAAACATGATTTGGTATAAATTGCTAATAAAATGTTAATTTAGGCCTCCAGTCTCTCCTTTCTTTTTGTCTCTATTCCCCTCCTCGGTTCTCACTTATTTTTGGTTGAAAGTCTAAAGAAGGGACCGGAGTGCTAAAAGGTTTTCTCCAGCAGTGTGTGTATATACTTATGTGTGTTATGAAAGCCTGTGCTGATTGCAACAGCAGGAGCCAGCTTCAGGGAACAAAAGCTGTTTTCTTTCCCTGCCATTTGCTGTTCAGGAATTAATCTTGCATGTGTGCATGTACACTCACACACACATAGAAGCACTTTGAAACATAATGGAGCCTGGAATTTTCTTCATAAATGTGTTCTCCATAACTTTGTGTGAAGTAATTCTCAATCTTTTTTTCTCCTGAAACTTCTATTTTTAATAATCTGTTGATTTTATGTTTCAGGAAACCTGCGAAATGTTAGGTTTTTTTCCCCAGAACGTAATTTATTCTAATACAGCAAATCATCGGTTCTTCTTAGCGAGAAGAAGCTGTATATATTCTTCCTTTCTTTTTTGATGAAGTTTTCTGCCTGATGGCCCAGAATGAGAAAGTGGAGATGGAAGTGCCATGAGTCAGCTCTTCAGTTATCAAGGAAAACTGGAGAGGAACATCAAAATCAGGCTTTAGAGATGTGAATTATATCACATGGCACTGTGAAAATCAAATGACGGTGTCAGATATTCCATCTTCAAAGGCTATGTATTAAAAATTACAGGCATGTCAATTTTGCCAATGAAACTACAGCCATGTAGACATTATTAAATTGGTGGAGAATCTTATGCTAGTAGAAAACATTTAATATTTATGGACATTAAGATAAGGAACTGATTGTTCATTTCATAGGCATTGAAGTTCAACACACTGTTTTTGTTTGAAGTCTTGTTCCATACTTGGGGTGGAAGACTGCATTTGCAGCTGATACTGGAGAAGAGTAACAATGAATTCTTCATTTATCGTTACAGGATGAGTTAAAATACAAAAATGATGGGCAAGAATTTTAAAAATATAGCCAGTAATAACTGAAGGGCTTTTTCATCCAAATTCTGGACAGGATAATAGTATACTGGTTTAGTTTTTCCTTCTTAATACTGAAATACACAAACCTTTAATGGAACTCGTAGTCAGCATTTCTACTTCCCCAAAGGCATCCGAAAGAGATTTCTTAAAGCCCTGAACTGTAATAGATAGTATTTCTTACAGGTTGCTTTTGTTACTGAAAGTGACATTCCTGGTGTGGAGAAAGAGGTGAGAAGGAAAAAAACATGTAGTAGGTACACCAAGAGATTCTTTTTGCTTTAAATGACAGGTGAAGGGGTATGGGGAAATAACAGGATTCAAGGTGCTGTTGCTTTCAGCTTTTCATGGGGTAATACTGGTGTTTGAAATCTATCCGTAAACTGATTTCTACTGTGTGAAACTCAGTCCTGTAATGCAGATTTTTTTCTTTCTCTGATATAAGGGACCTGGAAACAGAATATTAACTAAAGATAACCCTAATACTAGTGCTGAGAAATGAAGCTTTACGGTGAGGTTGTATAGGAATTAACTTGTTTGTTTCTAGTTGAGTTTTGGATGAAACTGTTAGCCACTCTTTGGTCAAATTAACATTGCAACCAACTGTCTAATATCTTTCCTACAAACAGCTGTTGAAAACAAAATTTCTTGTTGAGGCACAGTTGTCTTCTCAAAATTGGATTTGTCAGGTTCTGCAGTGTATGAAGCCAACTAAGTGATGATTGCTTGGCTGAAGCAATTAAATGAATTGTAAAATGGATGTTTAGAAAGGGGTTTTTTTTGTCCTCTAGCATGCTCACATATGCCTGTTTGTGACCGCTCTTCCATCTGATGAGAATTTGAATGCACTAATGAGAAAAATTGAAAGGAGAACATACTGAGGTTCTGGACCTGTAAAAGTACATCTCACGTTGTCTATCAAGTTAACCTCTGCCTCTCTTGTTTTCACCTGCCCTAAGTGGGAATTTGAAAAATTTATCATAATGGAAATTATTTGTATCTCTAACTTTAGAAAGAACTTGAACAAATTCTTATGTCGTGCCTTAATTTTGTCTTGTAGTATAGGCAAGCTCTTTTACTCTCTCATGAGCAGGCAGAGCCAAACATTAACAAACACAGCTGGTCTGTTGAAGAGATTATTACTAATAGGTACAGAGTCTTGTGTGAGCAACACAGTAGTTGCAAATTACAAAAGAAAAGCCCCCACAAATCAGAAGTAGGTAATTATTTCTTCCAGCATTTACAGGAAAGTGGACTAATTGTGCCACTGGCACGCAGTGAAGTAAAAGAACTACAGACCAGCTGAAAGAAACCTTCTCTTTTTTAGTTCTTTTTAGAGTGTTAACTTTTGACTCAATGCTTTTTAGTGATGTACCTGTAATACAGTTTTGCCATGCAAATGGTGGAAGACTGAAACTCAGTTAGGATTCTACAGTTGCTGGTATGTTTGAGGAAAGAAAAGGGTGAGAGCTGGGCGGCAGATCAAAGTGGGAGTTCTGGAGAGTCAATCCTCAAAAGAAAGAAATATTCAAAAGTGATTTTTAAGGCTACTGTAAGGGATCATTTTCCTTCCCATCTTTCCCCTAGTGGCAGTTGCTGATTCATCTCTCAATGGTCATAGCAATAGTAAATATTTTTTAGGGCTCAGATCAACTATGACAATTTTACTGCCTCTTCTTAACTTGTCAACTTGAAATTTTGTTTATGACTAGCATGAGCCCTGCATTTATGTCTAGCACCTTATTTTGTTCTTGCAGGTTGGTTAGTGTACATGTTTTGAATGGGTTTTATCTCATTTTTAACGGGACCATTTTTTGCGGCTTGTGAAGTATATACATGGACATATCAAATCTGTCTCCCACTTAAAAAGTGTTGTTACCTGTTCAGCTAATTGTTTTGAGACTGTCTTTCAGAGGACTTATTTTGCCCCAAGACCCTCTGTAAAGAAAAGGTAAAAAATGCATGGTCCAAAACCATCCATGTGATGATGCACCTATAGCAAAAGGAGTGTGTACTTGTGAAAGTACTGCTATTGTCATCCGGTTCTCTGCTGCTGTCTGATCCTGCTTCTGTCCTTTTCAAACATGTCTCTCTTTCATGATACAGACATCCGTTCTCCAGTTCCCAGTATTCTTCTTTGTGCGTTCTGACAAGGTGCACTAGTATTAGATTGGTCAGATCCATGAGTATGTATTAGTTTTCAGAAATACCAAAATGTTTACCTACTGCATAGTTAAATTCTCTTTTCCCCCTTGGGGAAATTCTGACTGTCTCGCACAGTAACATGGAAAAGACCATCACTGTGAATTATATTATTTTCCTGAAGTTTAGAAAATGTATTATAACTATCATCCTTGTACTGACTAATGAGAGAAGATTCTTCTAGCAGAGGAGAAACTTACATTGCATGACATACTCTTTTTTTAACAAGTCCACAGTTTTTTGGTCTAGATTTCTTCTCCTGACACTTTTTGACCATTACATATTGAGTCTGAGTAAAATTTGGGCTGCCTTATCTAACCTCAATAATAAAAAAAATAGTAATATGTTTAGGATTTAATTTTTCTGGGTCACAATTAAAATGTAAGTCCTTACCTGTTGGACAAAGCTGCTAAATGTTTGCAATCCTGCAGAAAAAAAACCCCACAGCAGATTCTGTTGGCAGATCTACTAGGAAAAAACCCCAATGTGACATATAAAATGCTATAAGGTTTTTCAGGCGTCCTAGTAGTATGTATTTCTTCTGTCTGTTATATACCCCTCTGCACGATGCCTAGATACTTACAATCGCAGATTGTATTTTGCTTTTCTTTCTACCAAGCAAATGTACTGTTCATTTAGCCAGTCATGTTGCTTGTGTTGGTTGTAAGTGTTGTTTATGCAGTCCATAGAGGTAAAACAAGCTAACTTGATTCAATCTGAGGCTCAGGCCTTCAGCGGGGCACAAAGTGGGGAAACGCATTTTAAAATTCCGAGCGAAGTACTTCACTCAAAGGAAAGAGTGAAGCAACCCAAATTTATCCTTCCTATGACATAAATGAAGTTCTGCCACAAAAGAATTTGAATCAACTTGTCACAAAAGTCACAAGACTCCCTCCTACCCCCTCTTATTTCAGAAATGTTCGTATGTATTGAGAACTGTGAAATGCCATAGCAAATAAGCTATTAATTTAGCCCATGTCAATATTGGAGATTTTAAGGTACAGCAGTAATGATACACTACTCTTCTCCATCATGTTATTCGAATTATTATCTGTTCATGAAACATCTGGAGGAAGGTTAGATTTGATCAAAGAAGTTGGATTTCTTCGACATTTATGTTTTTGTAGTGTTCTTTGGAGAGAAGTATTCTTATACTGTGCATTTAAGATGACACTGTTCTGTCCCTGACGTTCTGGCATTTGGACCTGTGCATGAATCTTCTGTTACCATGCAGTGGCAGAGGTCCCAATTACCTGCTCACAGGAGAGTAAAGGGTCCAGTTCTCTTCCAGCCAGCCCTTGCATGCAGGCCTTCTTTCTTCACAGAGGAACGAAGCAGGAAGAACCTGAGAAGTGAAATGTGCCTGAGTATTGCCCCAATGTGGATTGAGACTGCAAAATTCTACATGTAAATGAGCATCACTCGGGAACGCACACGTTCTGCACATTTGGTGTGGTCTGCTTTTCCATTGTTCCCAGTCCATCCAACCAGCTAGATATTCCAAGGGTTTCTTGTCATAGTTCCATATTTTATTATTCATTATTTTGAAAGTAGTGTTCTTTTCCATGCTGTTGAGCAAATGAATAATATCCCATGATTGAATTGGCTAGAAAAATGTTTTTTACTTTAAAAGATGGCAGACCTTACATCTAATTTCTATGAACAAAGGAGTGTATGCCTTCCAAAGTGACACTTTACTCGTTCCTGTGTATTATGTTGCATTCTAGATGACTGAGTGACCTTTAAATAGTGTGACATTAACAAACCTGTAGAAGGGAAGAGGCATGTCTGATAATCAGGGTTTCTTATTAAGGATTAATGTGAATCTAGTAGAGAAAGTGTATATTGACCACTTTTAAGGAATGTTTTTGTCTTCCTGTGAATCCCTTCTTGCCATTTACATGCCAGTCTTGCAAGTTACTTGAAAAACTTTTGTATCACTCTGGAAGGTCCTGGGTGGGCCTAGTTTCATGCTTCTAGTTCCAAGGGTGTAATAAACTTGGCTGGAGTCTGGCGTGGATGCAGAGGGAACTTAAGGCCACCTCAAGAAAGGCATGTGTTTTTAGACAGGCAGATCACAGACCTGATTATGCATCCACTTCCATGTGAAGTGGAACAAAACCAGTTCATATTAGAGAAGAAATTGGGAAATGTTTGTTTGTTTGTTTGTTTATTTGTAACAGTCTTGTAAAAAACCCCTCACCACTCCCCTAGTTTGCATGATTGTGAGAGATTCAACATTTTCACTCAGAAAGTAGGATTCGGTAAAACGTAACTGCCACTATTTTTTACTGAGTTTTCTTTGAAGGTTTTTCTCAGGTATTGAAGACAGTCAGCTTCTTTCAGGTTTTGGAGAGTTTGATGTTCTGTTGGGATTTATACTAGGCCAGCATTCACAGTATTAAAAGAAGTATGTAGATTTTTGTAGCACGTCTGACTGTTAGATTGCATTTCACTCTTTTAAAGCATTGCCATGATAATAAAAATAAAACTGTTAGGAAGCTGCCATATTAAAACATTATTTATGCTTATTATTTGTGCTTATTATTCATACAGAATCTTTGAAGCTGTGAGATTTTAAGTGTATAATCCATTCCTTTTTCTGCATGTGTGAGGTCCCTCATTCTTAGATTAATCTTGTCGTATATTCTGCTTTCCAGTTCTACTTCTGCAGGGTTCCAAGATTTGCAAAAGAAGCTGGGGAAGGGAAATGAGGGAGGAATTAATTCTATGAAACTTCTAGTCTGCATTATATGTTGGAGAAATCCCAAGCTCCATCTGGGACTATTAGCCTTCAGGAGTCTATCGATAAAATGGATTCCCTGCAAGTCAAGTGAAATAAACTCTAAGCTGGAGTCCTTATGCTCTGAAAAGGCTTAATGCTCAACTTGTCTTCAGTGCTAGATCCAGAGTGGTAAGAAAAGCTTAATGTTGAACCCTAGTAGTGCATTTTTTTCCTACAAAAAATGGTGTTCGGAAATTTAAAAGTGAAAAGCAGGGAAGACACTTTCCAGGATCTTTTGTTGTATTTTTTTCTCCAGTTCACCACCTGGGCTGACAACATAAGAGTGACTGCAACAGCTGCTATTGATTCACTCTGCTAGCTCATCTCTAATTAGAAAAAAATACTTTCTCAGCAGCAGTAAATCTGTAAAAACTTTAAAAATAATAATGAAAACAGAGAATGAAGACATTTCCTGCTGTTTGCTCTTGCTCTGGCCTTTTTTTTTAAGGCTCTTTGTGCACCTTCTGAATTCTTCCACTATTAAAAGAAATGCTTGAAAAAATTATTCTACTGTTCATTTCAAAGCAGCAGCTGTTACCTAGGTGTTTTCTGTTGGGGATACGTATCTGCCTCACTCTGTAAATATAAGAAATTTAATTTTATGCAATTTGCCTGTAAAAAAACTCAGACTACTTTAAAGATAATTTGATACTTAAGAGAAAGCCTTTCTGTAATATTTGAATTGACAATTTACAAGTGACAGAAGAACAACAAACACAAAAGCCATGTGTTTATCATAATGGAGCTTTATATATTTTAGCTGAACTAACTCTCAGAACAGTCTCCTCAGCTACTCCTAGTCACAACCCTAACTAGCAAAAAATTGCAAATGTCTAGGTTAAAGACAACACTTGTCGTATTCTCTCTGTTTTAAGTATTTCTGCTGAGGAGCATCGGGCTTCTTCAGGGTAGCCAGGATTATCTGTACAGCCAGTTACTGAAGCTGAACATGAATTGTGCTGATGAGGCATCCCGGGGCAAGGACTGTGTTCCACTTTGTGTAACATACATATCATATGTGCTTAATGGCTATAATAAGGAGCTGACCATGTAGCAGAGCCACTAAAGTGAAGGAATGAAAATAGTTTTGCACTACATTAAAGATTTTAAAATAGATTTATTTCCTTTTAAAATTTCTGAAGTGGACTCAATCTCAAAAATTGTACAAAAAAAAGTAGATAGGATTTCTTGTGTATGACAGACTGGTGGTTTCTTTATCTTGCTAATCCATTTCTACTCTTCTGGACTCTCTGGTCAATGGTTACTGACCATCCTTGCTCATTTATTTGCATCCTTTGAACGTGCAGCCTCTGATGATTCCACTGCCTTGCCTTTATATTCTTCCCTCCCTAGGATCTAGCCTTATTCTTTGCAAGGAAAAGCACACCATCCTTCATTTGTCATTCACTTGCCTTGCTTTGTCAATGGCGCAAGCCAAATTTGAGACACCTCTNNNNTCTGGTTTTGAAGACGAAGGTGATTAAAAATTACTGTGGGTGTTCACTTTCATGATTTATGATGACTGAATTAAAAACTTGCAATTAAACCAGTTATTTGTCAGATCTACTTTTAGGGATTCATCTTCTGTAGACTACTTTTAGATTTTTAGTATGTTAAATGAAGAATGTAGTAGATGCCATTGTATGTATAAATGATGAATTCTGCTAGTTCCAGAAAAACATAATCACCAGTAAATAGGTAAAATTAAATATTTTGCTATTAGCAATTAATTCAGAAGTAGTGCTTCTGAAGTAATTCTTCCTTATGCAATTGAACTTCCCCTCTCCCCAAATCCTCCTAGTTTGATCTGTTAGCCTCAGAAGACTTATTTAATATTCCCAACATTCATGACAAGTAGAATTCAGTTGCTTTCAGTTCATATTATTTGGAACAAAATGTGGATGCAAGAAGATGCCTGTTCCCTATGCCTAACCTAAGCAGCTGATCAGCATTTTGTGCAGTTCTGGAAAGCAGCTTTTATTTCCACCTGGGAATAAAAAATATTTTCTGTGCAAACAGTGTTTTGTGTTGGAGGAAAGGTCCTGTTCCTCCTCTAAACAGATCCCATACTCCTGGCCTTTCTCTAACCCCTTCAATAGTGATACAGAACCTGTATTCTGTGCGGCACCTGTAGGTCTCAGTACAAAAGAAGATGGTAAATACCTCTGTTCCTACAGCTGAAGAGGGGTATGACTTTTTCTGGCTGGACCAACTCGCATGAATGCAGTGATAAGAATCACAGAATCACAGAATATTCTGATTTGGAAGGGACCCACAAAGATCACCAAGTCGTACTCTTAAGGAAATGGCCCATATGGGGATTGAAGTAAATAAACTCTAAAGATTTTTTTTCTTGCAGTCAGAGGACGAAAAAGTGAATGAAAACCAAGAGTGAAGTCCATGTTCTAAAGACCAGCAAACATTGATATTGTCATTTCATTATCTTTCTGATTATTTAATCAAGGGACTTTTGTGGGTTTGCTCTAATACAGAAGAGGGCGTGTGCCTTCTTTTCCTTATTAACTAACTAATAAGCTAAGTATTTTCATATTTCTTATTTATTTTTAGTCTAGACAAGAGGAATCTATTTGGGAAAACAGAGGAAAAAGACAATACAAATAAAATGTAATGTTTTTAAAAAATTTAAAATTCTCTTTCAGAGTGTTTGTTTGCTGCTGACAGTGAAAAACATTCTGTCTGAGTACATGTTCAAGTACTTTTGTCATCATTGCAGCAGAGGAATCAGTTCTTTTTATCCCAGCCATATTGATAGAATTGCATCAATATCAGCTTTCAGAATTTTTCTTTTTTGTTTTTTCCAACTTGATTTTGAAAGTAAATGTCCCCTATTCTCATTGGTTTTTTTAGGTATAAAGATTATGAAGAAATTTTAGATGTCGTCATAGAAGTTAATGGTGGAATTCTTGCTGATATCATTTAGGCTTCAATTCTGTCACGTATTCAGGAAAGTGTTCTGTTTTCATTTATTAGATGCCCAGAAAAAGTAATCGTAGGCCCTGGTCCTCTGTTTTACTGTGCATGCACTGAAGGTTGCATGCATGCAGAGCCTCAGTGAAGTTAACAGGGTTTCATGCTGGCACAACAATCTGCCCACCTTCTATAATTGCAGGATCAGGACAATGACTTGTAATTTACAGCATTGATGGGCCAAACTGAAATGCTAATTCTACCTTTGAGACTCTGGAGGAGTTCAGTCTCATCTTTACCCAGACAGCTGTACAAGAGATGTTTGTCCAACCTATCTGGTAGTAATATTTTAGAGGTAATTTGCTATATTTTTGGAAGCATTCACACTGCATTATGTGGCTTCTCTGAGACATCCTAATATTTCAAACTTACTGCAGTTATTTAGTTATTTGACCTAATCAATGTATGTAGGATATAATTGCTTTCTCTCCTGTAGGAGGTAGCACGGGAAAGAAATGGCATAATTCAGCACTTCTGTCTTCTGTAGTGACAGCCTGTCATTTCCTGTACTCTGCTAGGGATTATGAATAGACAATGTATGTAGGCTGAACATAGTTGCTTGGTAACTGTCTTCTTCACTTTCCTAAATGTAATGGCTTCTCTTCAGAAAAATATCAATTAGTTTAATTTCTTTTGATTTTGAAGCAATAAATTTGCCTTTAACTCCTCTGCTTATCTCAGTAAATAGAGGGGGAGGCTATTTGAAACGTTGAACTATTAATTTGCTTGGACTTTCTAAAGCAAGTCATCTAATAAATGTTAATGTGGTCACCATCGTAATCAGACTTTTTTTCACTCAAGGAGAGTTTATATATAGCATAGATTAAATTCGGAAATTATTAAACACTGGATTGTTTTTGTGATACTGGAAAGATATGTTTGCAAATTTGACAGTCTTCCATTCAAAATCAAGTTTGTTCACCATTAACTACGTGGATATTATTACGAATGCACAGACAGATTTGCACCTTACTGTGAACGTTAAGGAAAAACACCAGGTTTAAAAACTCGCAAGTGAAGTCTGAAAACTGTGAGAAATAATTGCTTAACTTCACATGTTGAAAGCACTAGGAAGTTAAACGACCTACAATGAAGTACTTCCAAGAGTACAGGAGGGAGGCATGGTCCAAAGCGGCAATGCTCACGCCATTGCAACCAACTGGGAGTAAGGCAGGCCAACCGGAGCGGTGAGAAATGCTCCTTAGCTGCCTCCCAAGGTGAGAAACAGAGACCGACCGTCTCAAGTGTGTGTATACCAATGCACACAGCCTGGGGAACAAATACAAGGAGCTGGAGCTCAGCAGTTTACTAGTCAGAAAGTAATTATATCTTGGGAATAACTGAGACAACTCACCTGACTGGAGAACTGCGATGGGTGGCTGCAGGATGTTTCTTAAGCAGATTCATCAACAGAACCTGGTACTTATGGGTGAGTTTAACTACCCAGACATTTGTTGGAAGAACAATAGAATAACTCATATGTCATCCATGAAGTTCTCGGCATGTGTGGTGGACTGCTTCCTCATGAAAATGTTCAGTGTGCCAGCCAGGAGTGAGGTGCTGCTGGACTTGCTACTTACAAAGGAAAAAAAACCTGCTTTGTAATATCCTGGTTGGTGATAACCTAGGCTGAGGCAATCAAAATATTGAGTACTTTGGAATTCAGCCAGGTGCAGAAGGTTAGTACTAGCACAAAGGTTTTAGAAGAGCAAACTTGAGCCCAACCAGAGCTCAGCTGGGAGGAATTTCATGGGAAGCTTCCATGTAGGATAGTGGAGCTTGCAAGTCGTTCTGCTGGTAGTTTTTCAGGAATGCTCTTCTACAAGCACAGAGACAGTTCATCACCTCTGATGGTTAAGGGACCCTTTGGCTTAACTGTGAGCTCATGAGTCTGCTCAAAACCAAACCAAAACTTAACAGATATGGAAAATTGAACGTGTCCAGGTTGTGCAGAGGTGCAGTTTTAGAAAAGTAAAAGCTGACCTCAAAATTGGCCAGAGCTGTCAAAAACCACAAGCGAATGTTTTTCAGGTACATAAGCAACAAGGAGAAACAGAAAGAAAATACTGGCCTGCTGTTGAACAGGAGAGTGACTCAGTCACCAGCAGTACTGAACAGGATGAGTTTTTTAAAACTTCCTTCTCCTCTGTCTTTACCAGTGCTTCTGGGCCCCTGGCCTTGGGAACAGCTATCCAGGTCGGTACAAAAACAAACCTGCCATCAGAGGTGAAAGAGCTGATGTGCGAGCCATTGCAGGAGCCTGGTCCTTACACACTG
>VZTA01019797.1:0-27566 GCA_013398855.1 Mohoua ochrocephala
ACTATTGCTATAAGAGTGAAAGCTGGCAGCCTCTGCTTTCAGACCATAACCTTCCTCAAGGTGTGAAAGTACTGTTCCTAAGGAAAATACAGCTGCTTTCAAAGTACCATGGCTCCCTGTGAAGCAACAGCTAAAAAAGGCAACATATTTGAAGGGCATTGAAAACAGAAACAAAGATATTAACAGCATAAAACCTTGGTTACCATGCAGTTCATCTCTGCAGAGCAGGAGTGACATATTAAAGAAGGTACGGAGCAAAGCTACTGAAATGACAAAGAGGAGAAAAACATGGCTCTAGGAGACGGGACTAAAGAGTTTTGTTCTCAGTCTTCATCTTTACTTTCTTCTTTTTTCTTCCTCAGTTTAAGAAGAAGAAAGCTGAGGGAAATGTGTTCGAGCTTTGCATTGTGAAGGTGTTGCACAAAATGAGTGCAGAACCACATATCCTCACTTACACGTTACCGCAAACACTCAGGGGGCACTTTGGGAAACTGGCTTAAAATAGATAAAAGTAACCCTTTTTTCTCAGGACTTAGTGAACTTCTGGAATGTTTCCACAGAAGACTGTGAGGTAGGCAATATCAGCAGTTTCAAAAATAGAGTAGAGACACTAAAGAACAATGTGTCTATAAAAAGTCAAGGCAGTGGCTGATTTATTGGAGTAATTTGGTAAGACCATGAGACCTTATGATAAGTTTAGAAGGCCTTACACACAAAAGCTGATGCCAAGCCTTAAAATAAACTTTATCTTATTTCACTGTTTGTAGATCTCTATGGAGAAGGCATGACTTGAGGAAAGAAAAGGTGTGATGTCCTGGAATAATCCCATGTTTTAGTCTAAAACATTTTAGCTTGCCCCGCTAGAGTGTGCCTATGAGAGTTTCTGAGTGCCATCCTACAAGGAACTTCCCATTCCAAGCTGACCTGGATTCATACACAAGGACTGCTTCCCTTCAGTCCCTGGCTGACTGAATTTCTCTTGGAAAGTTGATGGGGAAGTGCTCATTCAGATAAAGACAAGACACATCTATCTAATCTAGAGGCAGATGTCACTGAAGTTTTTCAAATAGCAGATTAAACAGGAAAAGCATGAAAAAAGTTTAGTCTCCTTACATTTGGCCCAATATCTGCTTGATTTTGGCAGGCAATGGCATAGTATAGCCATTCTTTACAAAATCACCCTCTTTGGACAAGGTATAAAGTAAAAATAAGTAATTCTTAGTAACTAACGGTTTTTATTGCCAAGTTTTCTTTTTCCACTAGTCTGAGGCATGGTATACCATTCTTTAAGAAGAAAAAAATACCAGCAAAGAAGCCAAGATTATGCATAAGATATGCATATGTAAGGGAGAGAAACCAACGGGAAAATATGAAGGCCCTGTATGTTTCCAGATATACTGCTAGACCGCTCTGCATATCATGTTTCTCTATGACTTAAGATAACTTCAGTGTTCTTCTGTACCATTGACATGATGCTCATAGAAGTCACAGAAATCTTTATATAGGGTTCAGAACAATTTTAGACACATATCTTTCTCCTAAATTTCAGGTATCTAGTAAACAGGCCTAAAGCAAATACTTATATTATCCAAACGGTCACAGATTGTGCAGAAACTTTGACAATCTGCATGGGAAGATCTTGCCTGGCTGCTGTAGATATCTAAGTTTAAGTCAATAGGGTCTCATTCAGAAAGCCTTTCTGCATGCCCAATCCTTCCCATCATAAACAGAGAGTTAAGACACAGTGGCAAGATTCCTTCAACAAGAGAGTGCCTTTGCTTCCTCTGGTCCGTGTCTCTGCTTCGCCTTGTTTGCGCCCTTTACCAGAAATATCCCTCTGCTCTTTGATACTGTGCCATTCAGCTTCAACTATTTGCTGGATCTACTTATCATAACTGCAATAAAATGCAGGAGTAAAACCTCATTAATTATTGCTTCTCACCTAGAATACATTAAGAATTCTTTTACGATGGAAATTATTATATAAGCTACATGAAGACATATCAGATGTCAATCTCAGTAAAATGCTGGATATTTTTATTACAAAAACTTTTAGTTGTTCACTTGATCCATGTGTAAGTGTTTCAGAGTTTAGTGTTCGAATTTTAAGATATTTTCTTGAGTTTACACAAAGGTTAAAATTAAAATCAGGAAATCTTTATTGTCCAGATCCACAGTAAAGATCCAGAGTGGATTTAAAGATTCAATTTGAATCTTTAATTGTCTAATGAGCTATTCTTCACCTTAAATTACTAAGTTTCCTTCCCCCCCTGCCCCCATGAAAAATGGAGCAGGATGTTAAAGATGACTCCAAGCAAATGTTCTAAAGACAAGATGACAGAAAGAGATTTCAGGAATAAAAATATTTAGTCTGAAAAAATATCTTTGTTTACTTTAAAAAAACTAGAAAGTAATCAGTCTTACAATGCTACTAAATGTTATTAAAATAGAAAAGAATAGAAAAAAACCCCACAGTTTACTGGCCCTCTAAACTGTTCCTGTGATGGCAATAATTTGTACATGTTCAAATAAGGGACTAAGGAAGGAAAAATGAAAAGGCAAGCAAAGTTTTATAAACAGCATTCATTGAGATGGAATTCCTTGTGAAATTCATTCAAATTTAATCCAAGCATGAGAAGAATAAGATAAATAGCTATAGAGTCTACAGCAGTCTGGCCTATACTCGGAGATTCAGCTGATTTACAAGAGGGCCCATGTATTCCTGCTTCTTATTTTTTTGTTTTCTGCTTTCTCATGCAGATTAAAATGTGAACAAGCATTGATTTCTTTAATAATTCCTTACCTTCAAATATTCATGCTGAATTTTAAAAGAGCTTTTTCTGACAATTAAACATTATAAGAATTCTGTTTGATCCTGCATAAAGAAGACTTTGGCATCAACATCAGAATAAGTAAGGAAATGTAGATTTCCAGTTCTGTCTCTAGTCAGAAAACACTTCCTCATTTTTAAACAATAATAGTAATAATAACTTAATAACTAGTAACATTTGCTTATTAAAAGAAAATCCTTATTCTTTTTCCAATCTGGTTATTGACAGACTAGTGTCAGTTCCCTGTTTCACTGTAATTTCTGGCTAGATTATGGGAGGATCAGACGACATTTTACTACTTAAGAAAAATCATCTTCCTTAGAAGTTACAACTGATGCTATCAGAGAGAAAATCTTTGTTTCTGTTGTAGTTAGTGTTACCACAAAAGGTACAATGTCGGCTGTCAAGAAACAGACAAACTTCATTCAAAGTCTAAAACCCAAGTTCCTTCCAGATCACTCATAACAAACCACACTGATAAATTTCATGGAGGATGAAATAGAATAATTACTATCAATAAAGGAGGACAGATATTTTTTCAGTAAATATTTGTATATTGGCAAGGAGAGTTAATAATGCAGTCATAAAATGTCAAGTGAGAGAAACACTACTAACTACAACCATAACTAATAGCAATATTTAGCAACAGTTACTAAAAATGAGAATTCTAAGATAAGCAGATCCAGGTAGTACTCAGACCTTAAATCATATGGCCTAAAATTCTGTGGATCACAGATGCTCACTTTCCAGTTATTCTGGAGATCTGGAGATGTTGCAGAATACAGCCATGCTTTAAAAATATCAAAGAAAATATTTTTTTGAATTTCGTATGGAAAGCTGTAGATCTGCAGATACAACGGCATCCCAGACCAAATCATAGAATGGCTAATACAAAATTGAACTAATAAAAAATAAAAAATGAAGCAATGTTAATGTTATTCTACATTTGTAGAAAACTTAAGTATATTGGCAACATTTTGCTGTTTACAACTTTGTGTGATGAAAATAATGATGTTGCTGCAACAGATTTCTGTAATGTACTTGATTTGAGACCACGTGACATCCTGAGTGATAAAGCTTGAACAATTTAACATTCACGAAATAAATGAATAAAGAAGTAGTTAAATAATAAGATTCAGAACACAATGCTACATCTGAATCAGTGCCAACCAGCTGCATTTCAAGTAGAAATTTACTGATTTTTTTAGCTCTTTTTGGCTTTGTATGTCTTAATCTTTTTATCAATGGCTTAAGAATAGATAAATACTAAACAAAACCACATGTAAAAAAGATATAGATTTTGGTGACGATCAAATGCCTAGGGAGCAGTAAATAAAGGAGGAGGAAAGGTCATCTCTATCGGCTTTAAACGAACCATATGTGTTTCAAATCTTAAACCACAAACCAGTGGCAAGAATATAGGCCATGGTAGTTCAGTGGCACATTTTATCTTGAAAGCCGTGATTCTGAATTGGTCTTCAGATGACAAAGTGTGATAAACTGAGAGTAGCTTCTCAGTACAACTTTGCAATCAAAAGGGTTAACATAATACTAGGATTATAAACATGGAAATATTCTTCAGGCTAAAAAAACCCAACAGAACATATGTTTGTCAAAGTTATAATTCCTACTGTAATTCTGGCCACAGTTCTGCTCTCCGTATGTTAAGAAGAATACTAATTCAGAATCACAGAATCATCACAGAATCACAGGATTGTTAGGGTTGGAAGGGACCTCTGGAAATCATCCAGCCCAACTTGCCTGCCAAGGCAGGGTCACCTAGAGCAGATTACACAGGAACATGTCCAGGTGGGTTTTGAATTTCTCCAGAGAGGGAGAATTCATGATCTTCCTGGGCAAACTTTTTCAGTGCTCTGCTCCCCTTAATGTAAGGAAGTTCTTTCTCATGTTGAGGTGGAACTTCTTGTGTTTTAATTTTTGACTCTTATTCCTTGATCTGTTGCTGGACACTACTGAAATAGTTTAATAATAATGGACCTCCTGTCGACCCCTGGGGAACACCACTGACTACAGGCCTCTAAATGAAAGGAAAAGGAAGTATTCTACCCTTGGAAAGGATTAGGAAAGGAACCACTGAATCAGTGATGGACTGGAAAATATGCAAAATCGTGTGAAAAGCGATGAGATCAATCCAGTTAACTTATCATACAGACCACAAGGGAGTTGATCATGTGTCATATGCACCTATAAGAGAAACAGAACTCAGGCAATAGAAAAATCTTCAGTCTAGAAGGTAAATAAATTCAAAATGTCAGTTGTAAAAGAGATACAACCAGAATAGAAACAAAGTTTAAAAAAATTAACGAGGCCAAAATTGCCGTAGATGATGGATGTTCATTTTCATCAAAACCAATAACAATTGCTTATTCGGTTCTAATTTCACACAAATCATTGCTGACTTTGCATCTAGAAATATGGAAACTGTTACTGTTAACAGCACCCTGTACTTGGAAAATCAATATCTCCATCAGGGGTATGAATTTCTGCACTGAGTGGATGCAATTTGTAGATTTCTGGTTCCACAAAGGCTCCTAGAACCGTCCCTTCCATTATTTACCAGAGAAATTTTTAAACACAGATCCCTATTTTGTCCTTTTTATTCTCTTTAGCGTGCACACAGTCTGTCTTGTCACAAGTGCACAAAGTTATTCGCCTAGGTTTACCTGTCCTGGACAAGGATATTCTTTTCTGTCTGTCACCCTTAGGATTGTTGGAGAACTTACGAATATGTTCAAAGTAAAGTCATTCTGAGGATAAGTGTAGCATTCACAAATCACTGACTCTGAGAATTTTACAAGATCCAATGACGGTTGTAGTAAGACAGTTTGGCATAACCAGCCATGCAATAAATTATATGTATTAAAAAAATAGAAATATTCTATTTGAATTCGTGCAACTTTATCTGCTTTACCAGAGTATTTAACACTCTCAAGTCTACTAGACGATGTCAGAAGGAGTGTATCGAACATTTCTACTTGGATAATAAGGCCTGTTTTCTGCTGCTTGCTCAAAATAGACTAAATTTGCATGTCAGTAAAAATTACAGTTTATTCCAGCCCTTTTTTTGCTTTTTGTCTTCTGGCAAACGAGTCCACCAGTGCAGAACTACAGATTAGAAAGCCATTTTCAGCAAATGTCTTTTTCCTGATCTACAGAAGAAGGAAGATGAATATAGCACCTGTCAGAAGAACTCGGATGGGCAAGATCAAGTCAAATCCTTTTGAGTACTGAATATAGTAAATTGGCTTTGGATAAAATACTATCAAGACATAGTGTGAGAACATGTACATGCCAAAACATCTTACATGTTATCCTACCAGTCAGATCTATCCACTTGAACCACTTCCTGTAATCATCTTCTGCACAGATTACCACCTTTGTGAATGTGAAACTATCCATACCATACCCACAGGAAACACCAGGTGACTGAGAAGAATCAGGTGGAAAGATGGCTTCCCACATAATTATATACAACAAGCATGGCATACGACGGAAAACAAAACCATTGTGAAAATCATCTGCATCAGAGTTTGAAAACTGAGACAGAGACTGCTGCTGCTCCATCTTTTTATACATACAAGCAGAGCTTCTCCCTTTCAGTCCTCTCCAAGTTCTAATGCAGTAATGGTATATTTCATTTCATAGACTAATCCAAAGCCCTAATGGATAAAAGCGGTGTCGCACCTCTTGACTAAATTTGGCTACTATGAAAGTACAGTCTGATCCTCTCTATAGAAAATGGTTTTCAAACTCACCTTTGGGGCAACAGTTTTCCTGATACTCTCCAGACTAACAGGAATTCTCACCTGTCCAACATTTCTGCTTTAATTATGGCGAGGTTAAACCTGAACATTATAAAGTGTGTACACTATTTTCCCCCAATTATCGCGAGACCAATTCTGAATGAAAAGACTCTGTTTTTTGATTGGCTGTCACATTTGAAGAAGAAGATTTTGAAACTGATATTTTATTTTTTGATTTTGAGTTTTCATTATAAAAAGCATCATATTTTCAAGCTTGTCCTCAGTGCTCTGAATGCTGCAAGTATTTTTCCCTATTGAAACTTGTGATTCATACGTAATGACCTGCCTCCAGGAGGGAATGCTTTAAGGACACACTCATGTATCAGGAAACACAGAGTGTCTGATCAGTTGGGAGAAGGGATGTTAACTGTTCTTATGCCTAGAAAAGAGCTTAATGGCATACCCACTTTGTATCAAGTAGATTCAAGAATTCTCAACCACCACCAGCTCAACACCTACACTTTTTATTTCAGAACACCATTGTTATCTTTTGGCACTCTGAATCGGTCCTTGTAGATTTTATACTCTTTACCAAATGTTCACTGTCTTCCACTCATGCAAAGTAATTTATAGGTAAAATCATAGAATTATAGAATCATAGAATCATGAAATCATAGAACAGTTTGGATTGGAAGGGACCTTTAAAGTTCATGTAGTCCAACGCCCCTGCCATGAGCAGGGATATCTTCAGCCAAATCAGGTTGCTCTGAGCCCTGTTGAGCCTGGCTTTGCTCTTTGTGCCACCCCCAGGTTTAGCAAAAGCAGTGCAGTGTCATTTCCTGCAATATCACACAAAAAAGGAATCAGCATCATATCTCTGAGAAATATTGCTTAGTGAATCCTGATCAGAATGACTAAATCTGGGCATCCACATACAACTTTCTTTGCAGTGTTTGAAAAGCTGCAGCTGTAACTGTAGTTGCTCGAATATATGAATGTTTAGATAATTCTGGATTAATCTGGATATTTAATTTTAAAAGTTCAAGATGCCTGAGTAGATATAGCAGCAAATTAGCACCCAGGACTTGTGGACCCTACTCCTCCTTGTGCCACCAACAGACAGGGTTTCTTTGCAAAATCTCCCACCCCACCATTAATTTTGCCCTGATGTAAAGCAGATCTATTAAGAATGGCATCTCCTGAAAAGCTCCTAAGACCTCTCAGTAAATTTCAAAGGGCAAGTTGTATATAATCATTAATTATTTTAGATATTCAAATTAAACATATCAGTTTGAATTAATAAGTGGGTAAAGGAAAGGGTAGAGTGAAATCCATATCTTCAGAAAACATTTCGTTTGTATCCAGGATAAGATCCAAGTTCACGGAAATGAAACCAGTGCCTCCCTCAGACATTTGTACAACAATGACTGCACGGGCGAGTGCAGCAGCCGTTGTCTCCTCAGCAACAGTGCAAATGCAGTCCCAGCTTCATCCAATGCTGGAGTTGTCTGATTTTCTCTCACTTTGGGATGTCATCATGGAAACAGTCGTGATTACTTAATGTTCCTTAAAATGGTACTAGCTTAACTAATCAATGTTATTCTGTTGTTAAGCAGGATATTTTTCCATTCTGAAACAATATTGATTACCTAATTATTGCCATTAAAAGCACCCAAAACCAAAACACATTTAAGCCAGTGATTGTGCGGCTGCTATTAAAGCTCTCACAAGTAATACTACTTCATTTCTACTCAGCTTGCAAAGAGTAATACTACCCTATTTCTACTCAGTTTGCAAAGCTTCCCTGTTTTTGAACATCTTCAACTCTCTCACTGTTCTAATATTCATCAACTTGGTCCCCTCCCCCAGCTTCCACCAGCAGACGGTGCAAAATTAGCAGCAAGAGACAGGATCAAAAAGCTTGTTCCAGAAAGCAGCGATACAAGGCACAAAGAAAGGGAAATGGCAGCAGGTACAGACGCAGCACCTGTTTCTAATTTTTTAAACTTTAAACTTAATTCCACCTCATTCAAACTTATTTTAGAAAGCAATTGACAACAGGAAAAATTATAAAATTGGCAGGAAACTAAGACTTGGGTGTTGGGAATTAAGAACTTCAAACTGTGAAATAGAATATATATGTGTATCTATATATATTGCTATTGCATCATTAGGAGAATTTGGCTCTACAGCTGTATTTATGATTATTGAAGCATTCTTCTGTTTATATTTAGCCATAAAATTGCACATACTTATAAGCTCTTTTACCTCTTTAAAAAGGCAGCAGCCAACCTGTATGTCTTTGCAGCTATGGGATGCTTTAACCTGGTACTCCAAACTGTGATGGTTTTGCCCTAGATGACAAATCACTGACCTCTCTCTGTGGGTAATGTGTGTTTTGTGAAACGTGAATTGTATATATGACTGCAAATACGTTTGGTTTTATGTGTATTCCCTCATAGACAGAGTAAGTATTGTACATACACTCTTTTGCGGTATCTATACACAGAAAATAAAGTATCTTGCTCTCAGGTACATGGTGTGACTCTTGGGGCTGTCCTGTGCAGGGCTAAGAGTTGTACTCCACTTGGGTTGGATCCCTGTGGGTTCCCTCCATCTCAGCATATTCTGCGATCTTTTAGTTGGTGCACAATATTTACGAGAAACGGTGCATTACTGTTGCAGATACAGGATGCATAAAATGTACACTGTTTAATATCAGAGGAGGTTTCTTAAGCCCCAACTCTGCAAAAGTTGCCAAAGAGATAGCCCATATAAGCCTCATGAAAGTACAGTAACTTTTAGAAAGGAGAAAGCTCTGTGAAAAAACTAGAGCAACAAGGTTATTAGACTGCAGCATCACTGGGAAAGGTAAGTAGACATGGTCTCATACTTTCTTGGTGAGGTCTGACAGTTTTTCAGGCGTATGCCACTTCTCGATGAGATACACACCCCATCCCTGGAAAGGCTCAAGGCCAGGTTGGATGGGGCCCTGAACAACCCGACCTAAGAGGTGTCAACCCTGCCCATGACAGTGAGTTAGACCTAGGTAATTTTTGTGGTCCTTTCCAAGCCACACCGTTCTCTGGTTCTATATTCGATGTTTCTATGTCAAAAAGTACTCTAAGTATGCAAAAACAGAGTCACAGAAACAGTTTTGCCTCCCGTTTGGAGTAAGATGTAGAAGGTGGAGTGGATTCATGGGGGCACCTCAGAACGTGTCAATCAGGGCCCCGGTTGTACGAGTAAATGGCAGCTGAAGGTCCTTGCCTACACAGCTACAGACTGAGGGCTGCCCAAAGGAGACAGAAAGCGCTGCCTGCACCGTTCTTGTTTTGCTCGATCAGCCTCAACCCTTCAGCGAGAGGGACAGATGAGACAGACGAATCCAGACTCGTAAGCAGTCTGAATGCAGACCTGAAGGACAAGGTGGAACATAAAACTATAGCAAAAGAGGTCAGGAGAGAATAAAAATTGAGACATTTGCAGCCAGGCAGTGCTAATACTTACAAGACTCATCTGAACAAGCCTCAATATGGCTTTCTGTATATTCAGTGGACCTAGGTAATTTATAGGCAATGTGAAAGTCAGGAAATTGTATTAAATTTTATTTAAATTGATTTACATTCAAATAAATTATTTTGATTTTTGAGTTTTGATTATTCTGGAAGAACAGATTAATTTAAAACATTAATCTACCATCACATGACAATGTTCTCTCATGATAACACTAAAAATGCTGATATTACCACTGGCAACAAACAACTCAGAGAACAAGGTGCCAGAAAGGGAGTGGGGGGAAAGGAGGATAAAGGAAGAGGAAACTGTTATGTTTCTTTCTCCTTGGTACATTTTTTCTTGCCAAGAGTGGACTTAAACTTGATTTGCTTCTTGCTATGGGACCTGGCATACTGCCACATACGTATTCCTGCTCACGAGCAGCACCAGCATGCTAGTCACAATGTACTCCAGAAAAAATGAGGTCCAAAAATGCCCTCCTCTCTAAAAAGGTTCTGTGTGTGAGCATGCTTGTGTGTGTGATTTATGCAAAAATCCTGTCAAAATATTCTGCTTCATCAAAAGTCTCATTTACATACATTTTTGGGGCACTGTAGAGGCTGATTAACATGACGTATCACAATTCAGAAGGAATGTTGACTGAAGCATTTTAGGAGCCTGGGATGCAGAAACACAAGGTAGATAAGCATATGGAGCTCAGTGAATGAAGCAGGAGGCTGCCTATTCTGCTGTGATTTATGTTCCTTGTGAGAACTTGATGGCTTTCTGAGATAAGAGATTTTGTTTAGAAAAAATCTAGTGCAATGAAAAAAAAAACATTATAGAGCTTTAATTCATCTTTAATAAGCACAGCTACATCTTCCATCATTTTTAGAGATACCAGAATTTGAGTTTTATTAAAGAGAAAACTAGTAAGCACTATAGCTTTATTTATAAATAGTAAGTTAAAATATTTAATCAAAAGCACTTAGAAATTATTTTTTATCCCCTGGATTTACAGAAAACACTACAGCATTTTTCTTGCAAAATAAAACTTACCGACATTTTATATTGCATCTTTTAAATTTATGTGTTAGCTTACCCATGCATCTAAAACTGGATTAGTTTTACATTTTATCACTATTTATTAATTCATTTTTAAAAATTGGAAAATGACATTTCTCCAGAGTCTTAGAATATGAGAGAATGTCATAATTGTTCCCTAACTGCTTTCTGTATCACCAAAACAATATAAACACCACTCTCTGGCCAAGTCCAAATGTCCAACTAGTGGAAATATTTGTTAGTAACCTTCCTGAAAGGAAATCACCTCATGCATTATTCACTCTGCCATGGCTCTGCTTAGTAACTTTACGGTGAAACCCACTATTTCATTGTAATTAATTGTTCCTCCTCACCCCCAGGAAGATCCACAACAGTTAATTACTGGTTTGCAAGAGTTGATAGTCCAGAGCACAGGAGACAAAGAAGTACTCACTAAACTAGTGACAAATTATCAGGTGATAGAAGACTAAGCTCCCATTTCAGTTAACAGTGGGCTGGTCAATGCAATCTGCAGAGCCTAAAAAAATATTTGACTTACTAGACAGAGGTTTATTTCTGGGATTAATCTGGAACTGAATCTAATTTTTGGCTTCTGGTTATATGTTGTGCTCTCATTAAGGGAGCTCAAAGGAATTTTCAGGCTAAGCAGGGAGACATATAGTGAATTTAGTCATCAGCTGGGGCAGGGATGGCAGTGATGGCAGATGAACTGTGTCACAGTGTGGGACCTGGACGTGGATTTTTAATTCCCATTTCATCAAGTTTTGAATATACCTGTCATGTGAGATACAGAATTGGAGCGGAACTTGCTATTCATTCCCATACGTGCACATACAGGAATGAGTTACAAACCCACTTCCAAAGTGGCATAATCTAGACCAAAATGATCAAGAGGTGTTCTGGAGATGCTTTATTAAAATAATATTTCTTTTTAATAATTTGCATTCAATCTGCATCAGGTAGTGACAGAATTGGAGAGTAAAGAGAAGGAATCTTAAGCATTGTGTTGTCTGAGGGTGACTTTCTAACAAGACTTCTGCTAAAGGATAACTTGCAGGAAGGCACCCAGGAGGTGCCACTGTCCAGCTCACGGGTGCTCACTGTCACCACTGGGTGTCTCACCAACCAGCTTTTTGAAGAAGTGGGCAGTGATGATCCTTGCTGTGACTGCACGAAGGAAGAACGTATTCAAACACCAGTCGCAGCTTACAAGACAGGGCTGGATCTGTAAGTTACAGGGAGAAACAAAGTACCTGACATCTAGCCCCAAAAATGTTGGCATGTGTACAACACCAACCTGAGGTTTGCGTCTCCCCTGTGAAGAAATTCAGCCGTTATTGCAGCTGCACTAACAAAAACTATTTCTGACTAGTGATAAAGCCCAGAAGAGTGAAAACCTGTTCTCCCTCCAACAGGTTATTTCTCTTCTGTTATGTGCAAATCACCTCGGTTCCATACTTTGCCTGTACTGTGAATGTATTTTTTCCATATATAGTTCAAACTGCTGCTACTGATCATGCAACCAGTTAATTAGCTCTGAAGGGGTTAATAGAGATGAAAGAAAGTTCTCCTGACAGAATACTGTGCCTGAAATCACACATTTTTGTGGCATTACCCTGAAAAAAAGCATCACACCAAAACAGCATTAAGGAAAGACAAATTAAACAGGAGAGTAGTAGCCAGGGGAGTCTTAAAGTTAATCCACCATATTGCTGTAAAAGGGTTTGCCATCTGGATCCCAGTTTGCTACAATATTGAGGCTTCATGGCATTTCCTCCTCTTCATCTTCATTTTCAGCTATCATCCATGGGAGAGCTGAGGAACCTGTGCGGTGCTCCAGTGCTGCAGCATGTGTGTGTGGTATAAGATGCTTTCAGAAATCCCAGTTACAGTGTGTAAACAACTAGCTGTCTTCTATAACAACTCTGCAGCAGTTTGTGTGTCAGCAGCCTCTGACAGACTCACAGCCATGCAGCAGTGGTAATCGTAGAGGCTTTGGCGCTCTAAAAGTACGCAAAACCCAGCTCTCTCTTTTTCCAGACAGAAGGATTGGATGATATATGGCTTTACCAATCACTCTAGATTCTAATAAATCCATTAAGCTTTTGTGAGCTGTTTCAAATCCCCCTCTTTACCTCTGCTAAAGGCAAGCAACAGCTACAGAGACCTCTTTGCATCAAATACCTCAAAACACTAGAGGGCTGGTCGGCTTGGGAATCGCAGTGCTGGGGCTGAGAGACTGTAACTTAACAGAATGCATCCGAGGCTCTGGATGCCGGCTCTGACTCTCGCAAGGCAGGAGAGAAACGCATCAGCAGCTGCATTTGATATGATCAACAAATCTGCTTTGAAGAGGCACACGGGTGAGGCGGCCAAGGGGTCAAAGTGAATTAACTCTCGCATCCTCCAACGCAGTGCTGGAGGTCAGGAAGGAGCCTGACACACATTAAAGCAGAAGAGGGGACCTTATATGTCTCAAAAGGAATTAAACAGAGATGTTTGGGAGGATGTTTTTCATTGGATGTTTTGGTGTGGGGGTTTTTTTCTTCTGGGCTTTGGTGAGGGGAAGGAAAAAAGGTGTTTGCTCTCAGATATCTGTTGTTGTCACCGTACACAAGCAGGTTTTTTTCATAGTGAGTGAAAAGACAAATTCCCCATTTTGGCTACTTTTCCTGGAATAAAGCCAAGCCTTAAAGGAACAGAGCCAGGTCTGCAGGTCACAGAAATTCAAACAGCACCAAGGGAAAGTGAGATTTTGCACCAGTTTGCACCTCTGTAAACAACTTCTGTTCATGTAAACAACTTCCTACTGATTTCAGGAGAGTAGTCTGATTTCCTCTCCCTGGAAACAGGATCTGACCCATTAAATTGTTCTTTTTCTCATACATATTTAAACGTATTTCATGTCTGCAGTCCCTGCATATCCACTCTGTGGAGAGGGGTGGATAGGAGGGGACGAACAGAAAGTTTCCACCTAAGCACCAGACTGATTCAGCTGTCATTAAAAATGACAGATGAAAAGGACAAACAGTTTTTCCTCTGTCCCCTGAGGAGGAGACACTAAGTGACAGCCCAGCTCTGGCTGAGGGCTGGAGCAGCTGGGAGGCACAGCTCTCCAGCCAGGCTGACCTTGCCAGTGGTGAGCAGCACGGTCCAGCCCGAATGAGGACAGTCTGCCAAAGAGGTGCCCCTGGATATTAGGAATGTTAAACTCACTTTGAGCATGCATGGATAGCTCCACTTGTCTCACTTTTGAGAGGCAGGTACGCCACAGCTCCCAGCACTTCCCGAGTACTGGGGGGATTTTTAAAGAAATAATTATGACGAGCCTTAAGAGGGTTTCTGAGGTGGTTTTATATAACACAATTCCTGTCTAGCTGTTTTCTTCACTGTGAAGTTACAGAAATCTGCAGTATGACCCATTAATAGGATATTTTTAGTAATAGAGAAGTCATTGAGATCTAGAGGCAGCCAGGATTATTTAAGTTTTTTAGATGAGTTAGTTATCTCTAGACACACATGCACACATGCTGCCGATGTATTTTCAGGACCATTCTACTTCTACCTGCAGGGGAGGACCATCTCTGCCGCTCATACAATTTTGATAAACTACCGACAGAAGAATTTTCCTAAGGAAAGATTACTCAAATCACTTTACATCCTTAGAACACACTGAGTTAGCATTGGGCTTCTCTGACCTTAGAAACATCCCAAAATAAGTTTTCAGTAAGTGAAAATGTGGGATGTACCAAGTTAAAATTTAATCATCATAATATTAGCAATGTCTTGGATGTGTTTTGAAGCTGCATAGCATTAGGGAAATAACATCCCATCAGAGACCAGCATCTGAACTGTACTTAATTTTCATTGCTGATGACCTGTTAGCAAAAGAATCCACAAGTAAAAGCAACAGATCAAGTTGGCTGCAAGTAAATAACAGGTACAGTCGGCTATGTACTGCAGTATATGCTTACCTATACTAGGGTGTTTTTGAGGAAACACTTATATAGGGATTATCTCACAATATCTCAACCTGCACAATTCTTTGATCTAAGATCCCATCCCCTTTGAAAAGTCAGAATTATCATAAAAATCTTTGGAGCAAAAATCTAAACACTATGAATATTCATGCTCTTCACAGCTGTTACATTTATGGAAATGCAATAACAGCAAACTTCTTGTATTTGGCAAAGACTTTTTACCAGATGAATACATGCCAGTAAAAAAACTTAAGTGAAATGAAAAGCCTGGCTCACTCCTGTTTTCTAAAGAAGTGTGCTGCAGACCAGAGCATTTTGAAAGTTAAAGAAAGAGTCTTTTTTTTCAAATTTCAAAACATGTATGCAAATTTCAGCTGGCAGTGCATACATAGCCCATATTTAATAAACACATCCTTTTGAAAGCAATGTTCCATGTCCACAGTTAAACAACCAATGAATGGACATTTTGCCCTGATAGAAATAACAGCAGTCTATTTGCTTGTGTTGCTAAATGCTGTCAGAGTTGTCATCTTTCCTGAAAGTTTAATCCAGTCATTTAATTTTACCCCTTAACAAACAATCAGCATGGCTAATTGAAGGGGAAAAAAACCAAAACAAATTACCTGTCTATTTATTCCTAATGCTATGATTTGTTAAAGCCCTTCTCCATCAGCTCTCAGTGCAAAACTGCATATACCAGGAATGTCTGCAAGTGAGATGCACAGATAAAAACATTCAGCACAAGATGTAAAGAGGACTGCAACGTACCTTCAGCAGTGTGCTCCTTCCTTCCCAGCCAGCCACTTCTCAAGAATGTGCACTACAGACGGGACTAGGAAAGTAATTTTAAATGGACTACTAATAAGTAGATCCATGAAACCAGATGTGACAGCAGGGTGTCACTAGGTCCTTTTTAAACTTGCCTCCAGTGCTGTCTCCTAGTTCCTCCAGACAGAATGAGACAGTTGCTGCTCGGATCAGAGCTGAAGAAGCAACGGTGCGTTTTGACTGCAGTTGCTAATGCTCCACTTTCAGGGAAAGCGCAGAAGTATGTGTGTGCCTGCACTAACTGCACACACTCATCAGCCTGCTACAAGCAGGGAGATGTGATATGCATACTGAAAGAGCTGTGCAGGGAGGAGTAGTTCAGAAGCACACCCAAGCCTGTTCTGCTAGTAATTGCACCCTGCTGACCTCCCTGGGCTGGATCGCTGCCGTAGAATTCAGCAATAAGTCTATCAGTCAATAAGCAATGGATCTGAAACAGTGCATAAGGGAAGGGGAGAGGAGGGGGCAAATGCATCTTCGAGCCTTCCAACATAAAACTTTCAAGATAGCTCGTTTAAATTTCTCTGCCCTTAATGTTCCCACTGCAAATGTCATGGTCCAGAGTTGAAAGGAATTGGATTTCATTTTAATTAATAATCTGAAAGAGGATTTCTCTAGCCATGATAAAGCACATTTTTTTAAGAGGAGTCCCTAATGAGAACTGTTATTATTCCAGGGGTTATAGGAGTACAGCAGCCAGCTGTGAAGATGGCCCCACAGAGCAAGGTGGTGTACTGACTCACTCCCAGATCTAGAGCTCACAGTCAGGTTGGATAGGACAAATGAAAGAAATACCAGTATCTTTACTTTTCATGGGAGAAAATGAGCTTCAAGGGGGAAGAGGTATGTCCAAGGTCACGTGTGGAATTTGAACCCAAATCTCCTGCATCCAATTCCAGTTTCTTACAAATAAAATCAAACTGCTTCTGCAAACACAAATCACCAAAATATGAAGCAGCCCAGGCTGCTACTAACCACAAAATTCAGTATGAACCAAAATGGCATCTTCGTGTCTTCTTTGTAAATGCAATGTTTTCACGTGAATTTGACCACGCAAACTTGACAGCTAACTCTTCTGGAATGTTCTCCAACCTTCTCCTGGAAAACTGAGCTGTCACTTTAACTTGCACACCTTTCCCACAAAGCTGTAGGATTAAAATTCCTTTGGCTGGCCAAGCTCTGCTCTCTCAATATTGAAAGATCCACTTCTTGGTCCCACACTTGGCTTCATGGGTTGACGGGGAAAAAACCTCAAAACGTATAATGAGTAATCAGCACAAGGGTCTAGCAGCCCTGATAAGGCTCTGGAGATTATTCTTCTCAGGACTGACTCTATACTGCTTTATTTGGGAGGTGTGATAAGATCACAATTAAAGGTGGGGTGGCTGCAGGCCATAAACAGTAGGACATGAAAAATCTTCATGGAGGCGTGTAGCCTCCAGAGTAGCAGCACATCTTCAGGGAATATTTTTCTGAGTTAGAAGAAAAGTTTCTTTTTTAGTTATTGTTATTTGCAGACTAGTGGAGAGAACAAACAGCCTTAAGTCCATTGTGCAGCAACCTTAGTGAACAAACAATACAAGACAGACACACTGTAGCACAATAGAGAAGAAAAAAACCAAACCCATACTTAAAATATACTAAAAGCCCTACATCTCTTTCTATAAAAGTATTTTTCTAAATACGTACCTTTATTATCTCAGTAAAATCACTCAGTATTAGCTCAGCTCAGGTTTACATTGACAATAGGAATTTTTGCTTGTGAAGAAGAATTTTATCCCTGAAAAACAGTTTTGGAAATGCCAGGTTTGGGGCATCCACAACTTCCCTGGGGAACTTGTTCCCATATCTCACCACCCTCACAGGAATTTCTTCCATATATCTAATTGAAATCTCCTGTCTTTCAATCTGTACCCCTTACTCTTGGTCCCATCACTACGGTTCTTGGTAAAGAATCCCTCTCTGGATTCCCTGCAGGTTGCTTTCACATACTGGAAGGTTGCTATGAGGTCTCCATGAAATCTTCTCTTGGATGTCTCTGTCCTCCAAACTGCCGATAAATCACATGAAGAGTGGAAGTCCTGTTCTTCCTCTGAGCTGACTGACATCTCCAGGAAAATCCATTCCTAATTACTGCTGCTAGTCCTGTCTGAGCAGGACTTAGATTGGTGTGGATATTGTCAGCGTGGCACCATGCTCAGGGCAGTTAATGCTTCCTCAGTAGTGTAGAATCACCCAGGCTCAGTGCCAGGCCTATCATATCATGGATCTTTGTTCTTCTGGTTGCTGCTACACCTTTACTGTTACAACTTAAAAAAATTTTAAAAATAAAAAAAATCAGAGAATGGGTTTTATTGCATGTTAACTTGGGTTCAGAAAGAATTCTAAGAGTTCTGGGGTTGTTGCCAAATCTCTAAGAATTTGACAGTTCTTAAAAGTCACATTAAGCAGTAAATAAAGTACTAGTGATACGGGGGAAAAAGCACCAAAATTATCTGAACTTTCATTGAATCAATATCTCTTTATACAATGAGCAAACCTTTAGAATTTTTTTTTCCTGCAAGATAGCCTCTCTTTATGAAAAGAATCAAACATCCTCCTAGTCTAGAACAAAACCAAGAAAGATGCATATTGGGCTGTGCTAAGGAAAGCTCAAACCAGTGAGAGTAGTAACTCCCTACAATCTTTCTTCACGGGATGTTGCATTTTTTCATTCAAATACGTTATTATCTGAGCGAGATGAGTAAAAGAAACAACATCTTTTCTCATAATTTTTAGATTAAAAAAATAAACGCATCAAAAGGCCAAATAATTTGGTCTGGATTTCCTTTCCAAAACTTATTTCTTTTGGGTGCTTGAATTAAGGCAATTTTTTGCAACATGATTCTGCAGAATCAGTATGTGCCCTGGAAATCAGACTCTCAAAACAATGCAAATAGGACACCCAAAACCACCAACCGTGTTGAAAAATCTTAATTTTATACTTATTTCAAAATATTTAAGAAGATAAACACCATTCAATCCTATTCTCATCCCCTTGACTTAAGATGGAATGATGTTTTTCTTCTTAACTATTTTACCAAATCTCCTTAATAAATAAGGTCTGGAATTTACACAGGACACAAAATAACAAGATATATCCACTCGTGATTTTTCACTAACTTCAGGCTAAACCAATCCTTACATGAATGTTAGGAAACATACTTGTGCCTAAAATGAATTAATAACTCTAAAAAGAGTGGATTAAAGGTGGCTAGTACTCTTGATTGCCAACCTATATATAGGCTGGTCTACAGTGGCAACCCAAGAAAAGACTAGAAATGGTTGTTTAACAGTCATTCAGGGCTTATTTTGGAAGATTGAAGGCTAAGGTAGACTTGGAAGATTGTATAGAAATAAAACATTTTCTAAAGGCAGAAGAAGGAATAAGGCAAAACTTTGAAACTGTAGGTAAGTGGAAGTAGGGGTCATATAAAAGTATAGTAAGACTCATAACACCCAGAATCTATTATTTCCCAAAATTCAGAAACTAATATAGGAATTGTGGGTAAAAGGCAGCAGTGACCATTTCTATTCCTAAGGACTTCATTATGTCTGCACGTAGCTTTCATGCCTTTCATGTGCTCAGAGCCCTGAGGCCACATACGGACAGACAGAAGTCACTCAGACACTGCCCATATCCACAGCCCAGCAGCTACCAAGGTGCCAGTGTGCTCCCAGGGAACAGGCTCTCTAGAAAACAACATTCAGGGAAGAAATTTTTTAAAAAACTAGTTTGAAGAAATTAGGAACTGTCTTTCAACTCCATTGAAAATCACAGACATAATGTTTAGCTTGTAACTATCAGTGGAACAACACATATTCAACCAAAAACACCCCAAAAGATTAAAGCCACCAAGCCAGGAATTTCTCTTCCTCCTTCAACAAAAATTAACAAATGTCTACACAAACAAATTTTAGAATATTTTTTAAATATAAAGACATAAAAAAATCTCTGACACCTTGCCTAGGTCATAGATGGTTGTTCTGCAAAGATGCAGTGATGTCCAAATAACTGCATTACAGAGCCCAGAGCAGCAGCAGCCACTTCAGGTAGGAAAGCACCTGGTAATCACATTTCCCTTAGTAGTGAGAGAAAAATTGTCATGTATAGTACATCCACTTAATGTAATTTGTGTGTAGATACATATAGGCATAATATTAATTATCCATTACAAATGGTCTGGAAGATCAGAATGAGTATGTATCAATGTATGTACATATATGTGTGTGCGTATCTTACATTCCTTTCATCTATATATAAATACTTCACATAGATGTGTGTGTACTTATGTATGCATTGCATGTAAATAAACTACGAGTGTAAGTATTCAAATTAAGTCCTGTACTGACTTTTTGATATCCGTTAACTTGTCTGACAGCAATATGGAAAAATTCTTGCCTGAGAACAGATAGTATTTAGAAACTTAAAGCCCATATCTTGGTACTATATTTCTTTTAGCATTCCACATTTCGCATTCTAAAGATATTGACTTTTTCCTCCTCATAGTTTCAGAGCGAGGGTATATGAATGTCATTCGAGTGAGGCTGTGTATTTACCCAGTAGACACATTTTTTTCTTTAACGCCGAACATTAATAATTTACCCTGTAAGATATTAGAATAGCATCAAATTCCACTTACATTTTTACAAGATTTGTATGTGACAGCTAGTCTTCCAGACTCTTTTTGTGAGCAAAGTTCTTTGAATGTGGTCTATACATAGAAAACTGTGCTTTCTTAAGTTATTAATAATACATGATTTTAATACTATATTTGAGTTTTTAGTAATGTTTGTACTTATGAAAATTAGTGCCTGACAAAGACCCGTGAATTGGAATTCACACCAAAAGTCAAGCATTAAAAAAAAAAGAGATGTGGAGAGAATGTGATGTGACTGCTTGATTACCTCTAATTTTTTTTCTCTAAGCTTATGATCTATTTTGCAGCCTCCATTATAAAGTCAAGATGAAAGTCAATTCAGACTGAAGTCACGAAGATAAAAAGGCAGCAATTCAGAGGACTGATTCTGATCTTGTGCATGACCAGCTTCACAGAGGTATAATTCTTCAGCTTTCCCATAAGTCACTGTGTCTTCTCCAAGAAGAACTGGCCAAAGTTAAGGTCCCGTTGATCACTAATGAAGGTCGGTCATAGTCTTAAAGTAGTTGTCCATGTAAAAATTTCTTCTATTTCTAATTTCAAGTCATGTTTCAGTAATACCAGGTGAAAAGGTCTAGTTCCTCCCATTTTCCCTAGCTAACATGTGCATCAGCATATGTTTTCCTTAGTGAGGCAGCCATTGGAGGCATAAATGTCAGACACGAAGAAGGTTCTAGGTCATACATTCTCTTTAACAGCAACGTGCACGCCCATCTGTCCCTTAAATCTCTCTGAGGACCTGTTACTGTGCTTTTGAGAAGGAAACTGGACTGCTTCGCTATTGAAGCACTACTGTACTGGGCTGTGAAATTCCATACGTCTATATGTTTAATGAAAAACGTACAGATGGGAAGGATATGAAGAGTTTTGGTGCATGTGCAAACTGACGGAAAAACTTTTTGAAAAATACCATTGACTTGGGAGCAGAGGTCTCACTGATGTGTAAAGAGATGTGCTCTTAAGTCATGTGTGCTCCGTAATATGTACATCTTAATTACCCGTGCTGAAACTAATTACCAAGTGGAGATTAAGTTTGAACCCCAAAGTACTTGATCTTTCAAAAATATTTCTATGTGAATCATTCAAATAATAAATTTTAAAGTATTTCTCTCAAATACCTTTGGGAGTAAGAAAACATAAGTAAACGCTTACCTCCTTATACATGAGAGTCAGAAAGCACAGCTGTCTCCAGCCACAATAATTCAGATGAAAGCAAGCAGATTTTAGTGAACAATGGCCTTTACTGCCAATTTTAACTTTTCACTGGAGGTGTATGTGTGTGTTTGGATGGGGTAGATTCTCCTTAGCCAACATAATTTCTAGAAGTTGGATGAGATCACAACCCCAGGCTTTAAGTAATTCAATATGCTACAGAGTTAAAATCACTCGATCTGTGTCTGCCTTGAACTATAAACAAAAGGTTGACCATACTTATTCTCTAACTTTGTTTCTCAGTTTTGTTCCATACTCCTTAATCTAATAGGCATTTTTATCTCAAAAAAAACCCCAAAAAACATTTAACCAGAGACTCCTCTTAAAAAATCAGTAACCACACTCGTGAAAACTTGTTGTTGGAACAGAAATATGGAAGCCCTGGCTTTGAAACTCATGATATGAAGCCCATCAAACCTATTACCACAGTCCAAAAAGCAGCAGTAAAATATTTAATATATTAAGAATTTCATATATTAGGAAGGGTCAGCAAACTGGGCTATATCACTGGAATGCAAACAAAAGGTCATTTCGTATTCAATAGCATTTACGCACTCAAACAGCACCAAATATGCCCAGCACCAAAGGATACCCATAGTCTGCTATTTTATTGCTGGACATTTTAGATCTTTATACAGCAAAATATTTTTATGGACTTTCTTGTGTTTAAACAAGGCAGCATTCCCATTGTCTTCAACGGATGAGAGGAGTATCAATAGGAAGCGTAGCTGAGCTGGTGTAAATACTGCTGGGTCAGAGGAAAGAGGCAGCCACAGGATAGTTAGTGAGGTGCTAATTGGATAATGTGGTGAGAAACAGAGCTAAGTACAGAGGAAGGGCAGGAGGCTTAGATAACTAGAACAAATGTGAGTGCTGAGCTCTAGGAACAGATATAAGAGGGAAAAAAATGGACTCAAACTTTGTTTGATGTAGTAAATCATTATACTGGGAGAATCAAAGGAAACAGAAAAGACTGAGTGCTGCAGACTAGTACAGAAACTCCCAGGCTGGACCTGGCTGATGACTCCTTCACTAAAACACAGAGAAAAACAGCTACATGTCTCTTTCAGAACGCAAGCCAAGAAAGCCACTGGTAAGTTTTTTGTTGCCTAAATGTAGGACTTGTACATGAACTGTTTGACACTTCTTGCTAACTAATGCCTTTTTGTGGGGTCACTGATACCGATAATTGCTACTATAATGATGGAAGAGACATTCCAGTCCCTGCTGTTTAAACAAGATGCTTAGCTGGCCTTGTTGGGCTTCAGATTCCCCTCAATCAGGAAACTGGGCAGTCAGAGTGCTACCGTGCAGAGCATAAAGCCATTCCTTGTGAGTCCATGGCACACAGCCCAGCAGGTGGGAGGCAAGCTTGAGGTAAAATTTTCAGAAGTGGCTCATGGTGTGGCTCAAACTCCCTGACATGCAGACATTTCTTCCTTTCTTTTAACCTTAAAATACAAATACAAATCACAATCAGAAGACTTGAAAAAAGAAAAAAAAAAAAGGAAAATATTATGAAAATACTTGCTTTCTTGTATTTACTGAGAGTTTAATAAGAACTCTGGGACAAAATGATCTTAGTGGTCTTTTCCAATCTTTATGATTCTGTGATTTTAAAACTGTGGATTGTCTCAAGAGATCAAACATGGAGACTTCACTGGTCTGAGACACTTCAAACAGAGCCAGTAAGGCATCACCAGGAGTGTTCCCTTAGCCCCAGGACAAGGACTGGGTGAACAGGTAGGTACTGCTAATCTCTAGTTTCTGTTATTTTATGAAAAAATATCTCTGTTCACAGAAATTTATGTCCTGTTGCTAAGCAGCAAATCTGTGCATTCCTGATTCACTCTGGTCTTAGAAAGGACCAGAGCGATGTCTTTTTTGCCATCCAGGAACTCCAGAGATCAATTAGCATTCTGGGTTGCCCTAGGTATTTCTTTACAATAAGCATATCCATGAAATCACATACTTGTCCCTATTTGCTTCTACTTGGCAAACAGAGCTCAGGAGAAAGGAAGGAAAAGCAAATTAGAGACGTGTTGACAGGAGAGGGTTGTTATTCTTAAGAATGTCACAGTGTCTGTCCCTCAGACTATTTTTTTCCCCTGCGAACTGTAAGAGGATGTTGCTAAAAGCTATCTTCTACATTGGAAGAGGTCTGCTGTCGGATGCACCACATGTAGTAGGAGCATAGGCAGTGTAATGTTGAAAATTTCTTTCTGGCAAGGAGATAGAAGGAGCAGCCAGGATCCTATCCCGTTTCCACAGCAAGCAGAAAATAAATGCCAGCTCTGCCCAACAGAATCCATCACCAGGCTCTCATGTTTCAGGTCCTTAACATTCCATCTCAGACTGAAACTGCTTCTCCAAAACAAGTTTCAAGACTTTTACTCAAAATCTACATGGAAAATGTACAGTGCTTTGTCATATTTTCCAGAGGCATGGCCAAAAGATGCATCCTTCTGCTTTCAATATTATGCTTGTCTTTTCTGGAGATATGTTGTAAAGAAACCCAAGCATTCCCCAACAAGTAAGTATTTGTGACTCACTCCAAATTCACCTCTATGTCATCAGGATTCATTCTCTGCTTGGCACTTCATAAAACTGCCCTCAGAAAGGTTTTTAAAGGTCTTCTGCTAACAATAAACAGCACCAAAAAGAGCTCACTGTATTTGTTCATGAAAAGAAAAAGAGACAGAAGTATGAAAACAAGGTGAGATGCAGAAGAAAGAAAGTAACCTCATTAATTTCCTAATATTGCCAGCATGGTCTGAAGATGCCAGAAAAGCTCTTAGGTCGATGATCGCAAATAGCAGCATTTGCATCCATAAAAACTGGCATCGAGAAAGAGAAATAATTTTGGTTTGGTTTGTTTTTTCCATAAGAATGGGAACTAATGAATTCTGGTTTTCCACAACTTGTATCTGGTGATCAATTTCCAGACCTCTTTGGATGGTATTTTCCAGAGCTGGTCATTTACAGAGATTCTTGCTCATTTTGATATCTGGTCTTTGATAACGTATGAGCAGATGCTGAAGTCTTTGCCTCACAAAGGAGTGTATTGGGAGCATTTGTAAAATTTCTGTTCTCTGTTCACATACCCATCTTTACAAAACTTGTAATATCTTCATTATCTTTGACCTCTTCTAAACTATTATCAAATCTGGCTAAAAAGTAGTCAAAGAATTTACAACACGCATAGATGTCTTTACATATGCACAAATACACTACATACAGAATAACTAAATCCTAAGGGAGCATTAGAGAAGGAGGAGGAAGTGACAAAGACCATATGTCCCCATTTACCCATGAAACTGAAGATCAGATCTGAGACTGATCACATGAGGGGATGAAGGTTCATCAGACTATGCACAACAGAAGGTACTAATTTCAGAAACAGTGGTGGAAATGATTATATGATTCTATGCTTCTATGATATTGTGCGTATGTGATTCTATGGTTCTATGCTTCTATGATTCTCTGCTTCTATGATTCCATGTTTCTATGATTCATATTCTATGATGCTATGTTACAAAACACAACAGTTTCCCTCAAAGAAGACAACGTGGTCCTGACTCAGCTGTGCAGTGTAGGAGTCCATAATGTTGAGAAAGAATGAAAATATTTCAAACAGACACAGAAATTTCATAATATCTACCTTCAGGAGATGCAGACACAGTTCATATTTGTCTTACAACAAATTATGTGTGTGATGTGATAATTTCAAAGTTTATTTTCATTTTTCTCCTGGAAAAGAGCCTCCAAATAGTAAAAATCCCACATCATGCTTCAGCCAGTGGAATCCTACCACCGAGGATATCAGTCAGAGCTGAGAAAACTATACAGCCATGCACTCCAAGGATTGGATTCCGGGTCACTGGTAATTGCTGCTTCTCTCTGAGCCAACAGCACTGCAGAGAAGGGGAAAACAGGCAACTTCCCAGACAGAAGTATAAATCCAATAACTAGTATTTGCCTTGGTGGACTACAAATGTGGGAAGGAGTGTGGAGTAATGTAAGCATTTCCACATTAGGGAAGACAGAAGCCCTCCTTGGGCCTGGAAGTGATATAATAACAACAACATTAGACAAGAAGGAGATGTGTTACATTCAGATTACCAGAAATTATACTTTTGACTGCTTTACTTCAGAAGGATGCACAGTAAATGCTATATACCACTGTGTCCTGCCTGCCTGCAGTGTGTGCAGGGCTGAGGGTTCTGGTTAATGATTAGAACAGGCTGCCCAGGGAAGCAGTGAAGTCATCATCCATGGACGTGTTCAAAGAAGGAGCTGACATTGCGCTTTGTGATGTGGTTTAGTGGGCATGGTAGTATTCAATTGAAGGTGAGACTTGAATCTTCATGATTCTATGACTCTACGAGTCTTTCAAGCCCATGTTTGCCTGCCTATGCAGGTGGACTATTTACTAGAGAAGACCTTGAAAATATGGTTTGTTGAAAGCGTCTTGCAAGGCATGAGAATTGTTCATATAAATCATGCATTGTGGCACCATTTCCTTCTTTCACAGGATTTGTTACACTCTGATGCCAGCGCCAGGCTCTGGCACTCCCTGCAGCCTGGTACCTGGACCCCTCTATATTTCCATGGCAGTTCTGCTTGTGTTGCCACATCCTTTCTGACACACATAGGGGACTTTGCACCCTGCTGAGTGGAAACCATTCCTGAACTCTCCTCTTGAGCTGATGGGAGCGAGACTGCACCTTCCTGTTCACCCTGCCTGTGCAAACTGCGGTATGAACCTGCACACTCACATCACCCTGACTGATGCTCCTGGGTATGGGAACCCCCTGTACAGCCTGACCTAAAACTCACTGTGGGCTTGCCTCAAACGTGGATGCTGCCACCTCTCTGGCTGGCCAACCACTCAGAGTGAACCCACACGTTCATCAGGACCTTAGCTGGAGTGCTCTGAATTCTTCCCTGAGAGAAAAGGAGGTTCTGGAAAATTTGGAATCCTGTCAGAAGAGATGGAGAAGGACCCAAAATTCCACTGCCTGACTGAGACAGTTGGATGAAAAAAACTCCCAAAATACATAAAAGAATGAAACAACTAACAAAAACCTGCCCCCAGAACCACCTTCCACAACTGTGGAATTTCAATGACAAATCATAACATTTCTTCTCAACCCCCTGAACTTTTTCATTCCAAACAGACCTATTCAGTTCCAAAATATATATATTTGAAGTGTCCTGCAGGAGCCATGGGTCAGGCACTTCACATCCCTAATTTCATTTTAATTCCCTGACATAATGCATCACAGTCCTCAGTCTTGATAGGAGGAGGTAATGCATCAAATATGAGCTGAACATCTGTCATACATTAGGGGAGATGAAGTCCTGGAGATCTGTCTTGCCGTTTGTCATGATTTCACCGCAGCCATCAACCAAGCACCAGGCAGCCACTCACTCACTCTCCTGGCAGAAGGACTGGGGAGAGAATTGGAAGAGTAAAAGCTGGAAAATGTGTGAGTTGAGATAAAGCTGAACATAAAAGAAAAGCAAAGACCTAATTCACAGCTTCCCATGGGCAGGCAGGTGTTCAGCCATCTCCAGGAGAGCAGGGCCCCATCACTCGTAGTAGTTATTTGGGAAGACATACACCATCACTCCAAATGTCCTTCCTCTTCCTCCTTCCTCCCCTGCTTTATACACTGAGCATGA
>VZTA01019798.1:0-17223 GCA_013398855.1 Mohoua ochrocephala
TACTTAGTGGAATAAGAATATCCTAAGCAAGCCAAGAATAAGAATAATGTAAGGGATGGTGAAAAAATAGAATATTGTACAAATCAGAAAAAGCAACAAGATAATTAATTTCAGAATTTACCTAGCATACTAAAAAGAAATACATTGACATCATCCAGTGTAAATACTGGTAAATCACCTGTAATATGTAGAAAGTAAACCCAAGAAAGAAATTAAAACTGTAAAAAAGAAACAGAGCATCATGTCTCAACTCTTCAATCAAAGCAACATTAACTTTCTGATTACTGAAAGCCAGATACTCTTGGTGAAATTAAACTTTCTAATGGGCAGTGCCAAATCAGTAGAAATAGGGGAGTAATTCCAGGAGACTTTAGAATGCCTTCAGCTACTGAAATATGCAATGTTTAAGAATTCGATTTACAATACCTTGGCTCCATAAGGTCTGGTCATTTTAGAAAAAATTCAGACTGCAGATGCTACTTATAAAATATAGGATTTTAATTCTGAATTGTTTAATATAATATTTTATTCAAATTGAGAACAGTTGGTGAATAAACCTAGGCATTTCTAAAAAATGAAATGAAGAGAATGATCACCATTTTCAGTTTACATATAGTCACTTTTGCCAATTTCAGACATAAATAGTCCAAATGGATAGTGAACCGAAATAAAAGTTCATTATGAGATGATACAACTACTTCATATCCTAAACCATACTTCTAAAAATAGGATTTTATTTCCTCAGTAGAACTATAGATCACACATTGTTATGTTTTAACACCCGGTTCTTTCAGAATCAGTGAGGAGCTCTGGCCTTGTTCACTGTGCAGCTGAAGATATTTCTTAAATTGTCAATGACTTCAGTGCTCTCTCTCTACATTCAATGCTACCAGATTTCTTTGGGATGACCCCTTAGTCACTGTAGCCCTTGTTTTCACTTCAATTATTTGTCAAGAAATGAGACTATAAAATATGCCAGTTCCTACGTAAACCCTGAAGCATGCGTATAGGCTATGACATAATACAAACTTATCTTTCAATTATTAACAGTACATTTGGTTCAGAATTTGAAAAGAATAAATTTGATTTTTTTAGAATATTCATAGCTTGTTAAGAAATTGCCGTAAGAATATATAAAACCAATTTTTTCAAAAGTGAATTCTTTTTCTACCAGTGATTTAAAACTTCTAAGAAATAAATTTTTGAAGAAATGTTTTTTTGTTTTAATACTGAGAGAAGGAATGTAGATTCTAGCTCATTGATGCTAAACAATACAAGTAATTATTAAATAATTTCAGTATCTTGTTTCATTCTTTCGCTTTTTTGAATATATCTTTAGTTGAATAGGTAATTTTAAAATTAAGAATATGTGTACAGAGACTTTTTAATGAGAATGTCTGTGTACCTTAGTGATCCCGAATAAAACAGCTTCAGCTTCACTTGTATAATTCTGATGCTTAGAATTTTCATGTTTAAAAAGTTCTGCAGGTTTAAAGAAAGAACATTCTGAGTGATCAAAATTGGCAAAACTCAGCTGTGGTGGATGCGCTCCGCCTGTTTGAACTAACAGGACTCTAGCACAAGTTGATGCTCAGCATGTAGGACTAACCTAACTTAACCCTGTTGTGAGTGGATGTCGGTGAGAGCTCAGCACCTGACTCCCCAGTGGGTGGTTTGGCTGGAGACTGTGCTGGCTACTGGCCAAAACTGCATGAACATGGCAGAAAATCTGACTACAGGTGTTAACTGTCACTTCACACCACAAATATTCGCAGCCGTCAGGGTCCATTGAGCTCTCCCTACACAGCATCTGTCTGTACCCTGATGATCTTCCCTCAAGCAGGGACACCTCTCAAGACTACCTCTCGAGGCTGAGAGCTCCCTGACCTGACACCAGACACCTGTGAGTTGGTGTTATTTTTTGTATGCATGTAATATTTGAGATGCATTTAGTTAAGTTTTCACGAAAATTTAGTAGCAAATTGACCACTAATCCACGTGTACTTATTAAATGTTTTACATGCCTAAATTTATTGACTAAAACTTCTTAACTGCCTACTCTAACTGCTGTCTGAGCGAGCTCTGACCACTTTACTGCAACAACAGCCCCTACGCCAAGACTATTGTCTTGCTCTCTCTGTTGTGACAATTCTAATAATTTCAACAAACTTTCCTGAAACCCCATTTTAAACATTGATTATGATTCTTCAACAAGTCATGCCAAAGTTATTGAAATATCCTTAAGCATAATGGTACTTTTTTAGGAAGGAAGGACTGATAATTTTGTTCTATCCTATAATTCTACATTTCCCAATAGAACAGTGCTTTGTTTCTAAATCTTGTCTTTGAGGACGACTTCATTAATATTGCTACCCATAACAACAGTAATAGTAATAATATGCAGATAGTAGAAATAGGGAAAGTTTATTATTGCAAGCACTTTCCTGTAACTGTCCATAAATATAGAGCATTACTCCTTTTTATTGTTTTACTAATATTCCTGTATATAAGAGGATATATGCTGACAGTGAAAACTGATACGCAATGAAGAAATTTCTTCTGCTGTTGTTGCTCTGAAGTATTAGTTTTTTAAAATAATTTCTTCAGGTATGTCTCTGTGATGAGTGCTTATCAAAGGTGTTGACATAGTATCACCCAGTAATCCACAGGTTTATCATCACATTCTGCAAAAAGCTCACTTCCGTGATGTAGCAACAGTTTGAAGGTCAGAATAATCTGTGAAGGTCAATTTCCTGAAGCATGGTTCAAAGCTTTTGCTACACTCAGGGGTGAACAGGGTGTTTTGCTGAAGCCTACTTCAATCAAGAGCTAACTTGTGAATAATCAAGAAATACTGCACAAATACTTCTAAGATCCACTTTTCTAATCCAAAGATGTGATAGGATGCAGCCAACCATGGTAATTCAACTTGGAACAAGTTATTATCAGATAGAAAACATGTTGGTAGGCTGAAAGGTGCTGGAGACTTTAAAGACTTCAAATGTTTTCTTGAATAGAATATGCACTTTTTTAAACTTGTCTGTTTTCCCAAATGTGTCGTTTATCTGCCGCAGCAGAGGCTTTTGTATCCAAGGCAAGAGAATAAATTGAGGGGGCGGGGGGATGGAAACATCACCCTCTAGCAACTTCACTCTCCAAATTCTATGATTCTCTAAACTTCTGTGACCAATTAAGTTTACACCCTCTCACATAAACACTGTGTGTGCAGATCTCTCTACCACAATGTACCCCATCCTTTGACTGATATTTTAGCCCAAGGGAATGCAGGGAGATCTCCTGAACAAACAGTATAAATTAGCTTACTAGAATAGAGACAGGAGCAATTAGGGATCAGTGGAAACATTTATATTGAACTTATTTTGTGAAGTTAAGAGCCTTCATTCATGCACTTCAGAAGTTTCTTGTATCTGTTTTTACCTTAGGCTGTAACTACACATGCTTTTTTCTCTCTTCTCCCATCTACCCCTCCCATTTCCCATGGTTACTAACACCTCATAGTAATTCTTAGAGAAGTGGTAAAATTCATGCTCTGACATCCTAGGCACATAGAATCATTCCCAAACCATTCAGCCTGGAAAGGACATCAGGAGGTCTTTTTTGCAACCTCTACTTGTAACATGGTCAGTTCTGAGCTTAGATCAGGTTGCTCATGGTTCCCTCCAGCTGGAGCTTGAAATCCCTCCAGTACAAAGAAAAGCTGTGGAGCTTTTCTGCGCAATCTGTGCCACCGCTCAAACATCACTGTAATTATTTCCACCACCCCCATCACATTCATTTGGAACTTCCTCTACTCAGTTTACCCTTCCTTGATCCCATCCTCTGATCAGGCACAGCTGTGAGGAGTCGGTCTCTGTGCCCTTGTCAGGACATCTGTTGCTCGGCAGGTAATGTTGCTCTTAAGACTAGTCTAGAGACAGGGTTCTTCAATAAGAAACTTCTTTCAGGTTTTTACACAAGCACAAATGAATACTGTTGCAGTACACCTGAGAGAAAAATTGACAGCAACACAAGAACACTTGTGAAGAGGAGGANTTAAAAACATTTGGTTTACTGACTATATAGAAACCAAAACAAGTTCAATAGTCTGAGCCCTATTCATTTCTTACCTTCTAAAAATAATGTCAGGAAGGGATTGACCTCAGAAAGTTTAGTCTCTCTCTAGAAGGGTTGATTGTACCATTCTGCAGATATAAAAATCCAGTTGTATACATTTAGACTGTATTTTACATTGTGCTGGCACAGCAGTCATTGCAATCAGCAGGACTTTTAAGTTCAAAGTTGTAGATGAACTCTATCTCTTTACTCAAGTAAAACAGCTTTGTTAAAATACTTTCTCCCCTTCTGTGTATTTTTGGTGGGGCTTTTTTTGTTTGTTTTCTTCGGGGTTTTTTTTGGGGTGGTTTGGGTTTTTTTGTTGGGGTGGTTTGAGTTTTTTTGTGATGTGAAAAAGAGAACATGAAAGCATAAAACCCATAGATGCAAGGCAAAAGGAATGCCTATCCAAATACCCACTCTCCATTTCTTTGTCAAGACAGGATATTTCCCCATTTTATTAATCTTTCATCTTGTGTATTTCAAAGGTCAGATTTTAATAAGAATTAACCTTGTCTATGCGTGTAATTCCATGTCTGCATTTTCAACACTTAATACTACAAATGCATTTAAAAACCAGGCCTTTTTCAGTAAAATTGACAAATTAGGTATGCCAAGTAAATTTTTCAAGCAGTTTACATGTGCAAAGGGCATGTGCTTGTGCAGAATCAGAATTCACCTGTCCCACCTTCACTAGTGAATTGCACAATAATTTTTTCAAGTTTCTACCTTTTCTTGGACAGAAATAACACAAACCCCCTGAAGTCTCATAACACTCCTACATTTTCATATGTTTCTTCCTATGTTTTTCCTTTAATAACTTTGCTGAATGATTTTTCCTTTCTTCTTTCTTTCTGTTTTGTTTTTTTTTTGTTGTTGTTGTTTGCTTGGTTTTTTGTTTTTTTTTGTTTGTTTGTTTGTTATGTTTTTTTGGGGTTTTTTGTTATTTGTTTGTTTTGGTTTGGTTTTTTTAATTTTTAATTTTTTTTTCTATTTGTAAACTCTTATCAAGCACTTTAAATAAGTTAGTTTCTCTGACAGAAGGGTTATGGTAAAAGAAATAATGAAAACAGAACAGTAGATCTACTTTAAACTCAGATCTCCACCTACCAGATCTGACTAATCTTTGAAGAGAAATTAGTCCATTAGTTTTCTACCCCTTTTATGTTTTTCTGAATGCAACTCTTCTACAGTTAATCAAGAGGAATTTGTTGCTGCTACGTTCAGAACTTGTGTACAAGATGCTAATAGGCCTGTCCCTTGTGCAGCTCTGCCACTCAATCCTGAGTGAGTCACTATGGTAATAATGCAAAGGAACTCAGGAGTTTACCCCCTTGGTGAATTTCTCTTGAGAACTGATAGCTGATATTTCAGGAATCAGTAAAAAAGCCAGCCAGGTTTGCCAAGAGGACTAAATGCTGCTGCAGAAGGGTGATAGGCTGTGTGACTGATTACCAGACTCCATCCAGGCATCACTACAGGACAGAGATTATCATTTATAAACCACTCTTACTCATAGCAGTCAAGTGCCAGTGATAGGAAGGGCAACAAATGCAATTTAATTTGTAACTGGATGCTTATTTGTCTTATATTGTATCCATTCTCAACACCCAAGGCAACGCAAACCATCCCTCCTCCCCAAAATCTTTTTTTTTGCCAGTCAGAACAAGGACACTCTTGCACGGCATGCATTCCATTGCAAATAAACTGCAATGTTTATAAGTATTTATATGCTTCTTTCAACCACTCATGTAAATGATTTTTCTTGCAGTATGGCACATACAGCCCTGACTTTTTGTTTGCTGCAGTCCACTGTAACTTTCCTGTTTTTTGTGACAAAGAAATTTGTGGAAAGCCTGAAAACCATGCAAATAAATATTTTAACCTAATTTTTTTTGCACATTTTAAAAACTACCTAAACCAAAATAGAATCCTAACTGTGAAATTAGAGATTTTAACATTGTAAATTATGGAGGCAGATTAAGTCACTGGGAGCTTTGCAGACAAAGCAGACGATACTGCACAGTATAGTACCCTATAAACATTTATAGTACCTAAAATCATAACATTTGAAGATTTGTGTTAAAGAAATGCCTGAGTTTATAATAATATTAATGTTAAATTTACTTTAATTTCTTCAGCATTTCTTCCCAACTACCTGAAAGGAGGTTGTAGTGAGGTGGGTGTTGGTCCCTTCTGCCACATCTCAAGTGAAATGATGAGAGGAAATGGCTTTAAGACTCACCAGGAGAGGTTCAGCTTAGACATTAGAAAGATTTTTTTCACTGACAGAGTGATTAGGCATGGGAATAAGTTGCCCAGAGAGGTGGTGGAGTCATTATCTCCGGAAATGTTCAAGAGGCATCTGGAGGTGGTGGCTGGGGATATAGTTAGGGGCGATTATGTTGGTTCTGGGTTTCGGTGGTACCGAAGGTCTCACCCAACTCTGATTCTGTGAAAAGATTGCAGAGTATCTTGTATATGTACAAGACCAGCCATAATTACGGTAACACTCACTTCTTTTCAATGTTCTAAAATAACTTAAAATAACAAAAATGTTCAAAGGAATTTATCTTCAAACATATCAAGTTACTTAAAGTAGGAATCACTTTTCATAATAGCAATTTTCAATCATAAATTAATTTTGACATCATTGCTTTTCCTGCCGTTTGGATTTTAGCAACTGTGGTCTGTAAGTTACACTTTCTAACCTGAATTTAGCAAACCATTAGGAGTAGTCTAAAATAAAAATGGATTTTCAGTGTCACTTTTCCACACAAATTCACCATGACTAACAACAGTTAACTGCTTTATTGGATGCCCTGGATAATCTCTTTGTATATCATAAAAGGAAGTCCGATCAAGATAATTCTTTCCAGTACATTGTTATTTTGATCCTCTGGTGAAAAAAAAAGACAACAGAAAATGAGAGGATCAACTATAATTTCTCAAGACCAGTTCACTTATTTCAGGGAGGCCAGAATAATAGCCCACATTCAAAACACTTTTAGTTTCTTCCCAAACCTAGTTAATTCTCACCAAACTCTTGAACTCTGATTGCAGTTAACTTCAGTCAAATCTACACCCTTGTAGCTTTGTAGAGTTAAAGTGTGTGAGAGAAAGCATTTGGAAAATAAGCTCAGTATCACTGACCTGAAAATCCAGGAAGGAGTATCTACCCCATGCTATAGTCAATATAGTAAGAGTATCCCTCCAATAGGGGCCACACTTGGTCAGTCTAATTACCCCTGGATTAAGCCTGAGGCTGAGTGGGGATCCTGGAAACTGTTTCTTGGGCCTCCAAATTATAACTCAATATCTATGGTTTCTAGTCTTGCAGACATGTCATAGGATGAAGATTTTCCCACTTTTTAAAATAGCTTTATAAATTCCACCTCAGAGGATTAAAATATTTCACAAAAATGCATGGTGATCCAGGACAGTTGTGGGGTTGAATCCATAAATAATTTTAATATTTTCTTTTTCTGTAATGGAGAATTAGGATACAAGACTGTATTATGGTCATTATTTATAGACATTTAAGAATGGTCTAAGAGCTAGAGAAATGCTGGAATTCTTTCTTCTACACTGTATATCAGTGAATCTTAATGTCAGTCATTTCTGCCTAAGAAATTCAAATACAGTGAAGAAAACATGTAAACACAAATGACTTCATAATATATTAATGCAGAAACAATTGTTTACAGTTGTGTATATATTCACATCCAAGAAGTGAAGGGAATGCTTCTGCAAGTTTACTTCACCTGTGTTTTGAATATAGCGTTTAAGAAAACTTAAGGTGACAGTGCTGCCAAAAACGAGTCCTTTTAATCCTGTGTATTCTTCGTGGCTTCCATTCCCATTGCAATCCTCAGAATGCAGCCCTGGTTCAACCCCTCAACCCCACGCATCAGAATGAAATGAAAAGCGAGGATCAGGATGTGCAGCAAAGGACAGGAAGGGGGGATAGGACCAGTCTTTCCAGCACTATTCCAAAATTAGATAAACTTCTCCTTAAGAAAGTGTATGAGACATTTTTCCCTTCAGTTACCTCTAGTAAATTACCCCAAGTGGTGGCTAGCATGGCTCGAGAGCATCAGAGTGCTTGGTGTCACATTGATTAACATGCTGGGGTGCCTCCCTGTGACGCACTGACCTGCCAGGAGGCTCTGCACATGCCTGGATTTCTGTTGGTTTTGTTCTCACTACTTATTTTTGGTGCTTGTCAGAAGCTATGAGATCTTGAATCAAAATAAATCTTCCATAGTAATGTTTTGCTGCAAAAGATTCTACCGGTATTAATGTGAAATGGATCAGAAAGTGTCAGGATAACTGAATCTTTTGATTCTCTGGCCCCTTCTGCACTGTAGAGTTTTGGCCTCATAGAGCACTATAGCCATTTTGAGAAACAAGTAGACCCTTTCTTGTTTCAAGTTTATGCAGCCTTTTTCTGTGCATTTAATAGTAGGAGAGCTCTGACTGTATGTAGAGTAGTTTCAGGTGAAATTGATGTGATCCATGGTCACATTTATTTAATATGGGTGTGGGGAACAGGGAGAAAACATTTTATTAGAAGTGAAATAAAAAAAGGTTTTGCTAGATGCCCAATGTGAAGAAAAAGGGCAATTTCTGGAATTAAAGAAAAATACCATATAGTAGTTAGGAGAATTCTGAGACCTTTAGGGCACTTGTTTAGAATGAAAAGCCTGCACGTAACACTACTGCAAGTAGCCCAATTGATTAAAGATATTTTTAACCAATGTAAGGGACCTATATTGAGTAAAACCTTAATTTTGTTATATGTGTTAAAGCTAATTGAGTTTATCTGTATTTCTTGATGCTACTAATTTTAGAGAAGAGGTTTTTTGCTTTGTCATTTTTCATTTGTTGCTGTTTCTGAAAGGTCTGAAGATGATTTTTTGCTTGTTTGTTTGGAGATTTTGGTGAAATAGTTTATTTGTATTTGGTCTCTGTACTATTTTTCAGGGGTAAATAGAGGTTGGCAAGTCATCTTGTTTCCCTTTCTTCTGTCATAAATACTCATTGAAATCTTTTGTCCTTTAGTGTGACAGATATCAATTTGAAACGCAAAGGGAAGGGAGCATTTGGAGAAAGAACAAGTGAATTGTATCCAAAATGTCATCTCTATACTATCCAAATAAATAGGTAGCTCTTCCTCTCTTTTTAGAATCCCATTTCCCAAAATGGATATTTTCAACTGATTTGAAACTTCAGAATCAGACATTTCATATGCAGACAGTCCTTACCACCGGCAGATACTGAGAGAGCAGAGAAAATCATTGAACCCAAGGATGCATGGGTAGATGTCGCTGCTCACACACCTTTGTTTTTCTGAGGTATAAAGAATCAGATTGATAATTCCACAAGAGGCATATATGGAAGAGGGAAAATACTATCTCCTCCAAAAGGGAGTGTGGGTGGTTACCAAGATCAAGGGACTATTAGCTGGGGATTTAATGTAATGTGATATAGAAAATTTGTATTCTTTTTTCCCTCTCTCTGCTGCAGCTAAAACATGTCTCTTGGTCATTTTATCCTTTTTAACCCATACAGTGCATCACAAAATTAAGACAATTGTGTAGAACACAAGAGATAAATACAGAAGCTGTCTGTCATTGGAAATAAAACCAGACAGGAATATAAACACTCGAGGATGCTGGGGTTACATTCATATATGCCCAGAACATTCCTGTCAAATGTTGTATGTTTGCAAATTTCAAAATATTAGTAATAATGAAAATTTTTAGCTTTTCAACACAACCTACAGGAGAGAACAAATAAAAGCAAAGGGAGATGAAATTAATCTACTAATAGAGGTGCTCTATTCTTTTCAAATCAATACAAAGGACTCTTGAACCTCCAACATTGTTAAGTTTCTTAGACAAAGTCAAAAAATTTAATATTTCCTTCTGTTTTGGGATCAATTTTATCCAGCTTGGATTTCTATTTTGGTATCCGTAAAGTGATAGGGAACAAAATGGGAAATTATTCATATTTTGTCAAGCTGTCAGCCATTCAAGTGCTATAGTCACAGTGCATACCTGCTCATCACAGAATTATTAACATTTTGAAGATCAATCCTCCACAGTCATTAGACACAACAAAAGACAATTGACATGTTTCTGGTTTCTGTAGTCACCTCTAGTTTTTAATTACAGAACCAGAAGAGAACAGTGTCTGTGCTGTGTTTTCAGTCTTTCAGCTGCAAAGCGATACAGAAAAGTGAGCAGTCCTGACAAAACTCAGTAAGAGAGGAGAGTGGAAGGATGGAGTTGTCTCGTGCCATGACAAGGGCACTTGTCTGGGAGAAAAAGCTGGAGCATGTATGAATTAGAACAGTGGAACTGTAACAGAGATTGTGGAAGAAGAAACTTAGGTTGCCTCGCAAGAGAATGGGGAAATGCTGAAACACTGAAACAGCCTTCTTGAAATGAAGAATAATGTTCAGAATCAGTTACATTCATATATGCCTAAATTAAATCCTGAAGTTGCATGAAGTGACTGAAAGAAAAAAAGAGAAATAATATTTAATTAGACTTAAAAATAGAATTTTTTTTTTTTGCAATTTTAATTTTTGAAACTCATTTTTTCAACACCAGTGATTCTACGAATCTGAGACTGTTTATCACTTAATTTCATTCCTGCTAAACACCATAAATTCCTGAGGTCTCACTGACCCTTGTTTGCATATTTTTCTCTGGAAGCTTCTTGCATTACAAGACTGCAGCTCCCTTCTCAGATATTCCTGCAACACTGAACACAGCAAAGGTGCAGTTACAGTCCTTGCTGTTCCTTACTCCCAAGGGAAACCTGAAGTCTGAAACATGGGAGTAGGACTAATGGAAAGTCACTATTGACTCTAACTCTCCCTTAGCTACTGAAGTAACCAGTAGCTTTTCTCACTAGGCTCAAAATATTCAGGATGTCTTCCCTCAATTTTGACAGTTTCTAGTTGGTCAAACCTCTACTTAACTTGCTTCCACCAGTCACTGCCATAATTTTTGTCCTCTTTTTAAGCAAAACGCAGCTTTACTTCTGTAGGTTCTAGACAAATAGATCCTACAATTACATCTCTGAACGTGCAGAGTACCTTGTCTTGCTATTTCCCAACTTCTTTTAACAAATAATATCATTAGATGTCAAACCTTGTCACATTCCTAACTCACACAGTGGCAGTTAACCTTTTTTACCCTGCTATTTTCCAGGAACTGTTCTGGCACCTTCCTACCCACAGCTGTCATATTACTCCATATGTAGCACCCTTAATGATAGAGAAGATTGATAATAATTTGAAATATCCAAAGATCATCTTATGCTTTGGCACTAATAAATACTTACAGAGGATTTATCTATAGCTACACTGCTCCCTGTTTCTCCTTTTTATGCAATTCATCCTGGTAGTATACCTTAAAGTAACCTGTTGAGTCTACACTAAACTTAAAGGACACTTTAAAGTGTGCTAGGCAGTGCTTTCTGACAACTCGCCTTTAAATCCTCATCAGAGATTATACAACAGCAAGACCACTGAGAGCAGGATATGAGATTTTGATGGGAGATAATTATTCAGCTAGAACTTCAATAAGGCAGTTGTGTTAGAGGAACCTCATCTGAAGCTGTGTTTGAGAAAGTCCGAATCATTTAATTAGGCTTTATGGAATCAAAACTGTTGGGCTACCAACTTGGCAGCTACATAAAATGAAGACTGTACCATGAATGGACTTCTAAATTGAAATTATTTCTAAAAATTATGACAGATGGACAAGGCTGGTGGTTAATAAATTTGTAAGATGTGAAGAAGGCAGAGGGTCAGCAACATTAATGGCTATACTGATGTATACATGACATATACTCCAGGTACAAGGGGGCAAAGAAATTATCTACTGTCCCTAATGTGTAAGTCAAAGGTTGAAAGGAGCAGAGGTTCTTCACTGGTCTGAAAGAGATAAGGTCCACCAATTTCTGTAGCCAATAGGACATGATAAGCCACACACATGCAATGTACTTGCTTTGATGTCTCAGTATTACAAATTCAGTTGAAGACAACATGCAGATTGAGAGCCGTGTCAGCTGTTTAACGCTCTGTCTGAAGGGACAGGTGCCTATTGCCAGCTGAGATGCTTGGAAATATTTTTTTGTGGATGCTTATTGCAAAATTGACACACACACCTTGTGAATGTGTAATAAAACATATTTATAGCTTTCTTACCTTTCTTCACTAAGCTCTAGTAGGGCAAATGTCTGGATGAGACAAATCAGAAGCATTTAAGATATATTGTGAAAAACATAATCGAGTTCTTCAAAACACATTAATTTGGATTAAAATTAAAAACTTAGAATTTTTATGTGTCTGATTCTATTTTTTTGGCAGAGAAAATAAAAAAAAAATAGTAAAGAGTACACAGACACATTAAATAACGTGTATGGCTCAGCTATAACCGAAATATGCACGTAGTATCAGTACTACAAGCTTTGAAAAGAGATAAAAGGTGCCAACCATCAAATGAATGCAGTCAGGCACAAGTCATTGAGAATAGTAGGAATGCACAGGGTTCCAGACAACTAGAGAAAACACACCGTAAAACCCCTGCTGACAAAACACAGCTGCAGAAGGGAACCACCTGACCACCCAGCCTAGGTAATTCTGCACAACATGAGAGAGATGAGTCCTGAGATGAAGTGGGAAGACAAATCAGCAAAAGTAATAAACATGGCAGAACAGGAAAGCTAGGCAGATATGGGAATAGCACATAATTAAAACAATCCAGCAAAGGGGAAAATGTTTACCATGTGTGGAAGCGCTCAGTGCTTCTTTTGCATATGCCAGCTGAACAGTCACAAACCTCCAAAGCATGCACAAAGACGAACCTCCAGAAGCATGCACAAACACAGAAACCGGCACTGAGCAGACCACTGAATTGTTTTGAGCTTCTGTACAAACCATACAAATGGAGGCAGGTGAAATGCTCACCACANTACGGAGAAGCTTAAAAGGCCGCACGAACCAATATTAAAAGAGCAGCATTAGCCCGCTTCACATCAGCATTGACAGAGAAAACACTGTACAAGGAAGAAGTCCAAAAGCATGTGGGACCCTCCAAGCTGCATAAATACAGAAGCTTCCCCTCCAGGCAGCCAGAAGAGACACATATTGATACAAACAGTCTAATTTTAAAAATTATTCTTGTAAGTCAGACAAAGAGTCAATTTTAATTTATAAGTCTTAAGGAGCTACTCAGACAGACGAAAATCATGCCAGCAGAATCAACACAGACCTAATGTAAATTATTAGTTAAAAGACAATAAAATTACAGCTGTGTTAAAAAAAATAGGTGTTTTCTAAGTTGCGCAAAGAATGAAAAATCACTAAAAGATCATAGGAAGGGATGAAACATACTTTTGCAGTACGATGATAAAGAAATGGTTGCAGAATCTAGTTATGTGAAAGACAAAACAGATTTCCTCCTTTATATGGTCTCTCTCATATTTTATTGTTCGCCATTTCCTTTCTACTGGCGTAGATCCAGCTCAGGAATTCAGTGTTATTGGCAAAACTAAAAAAAGTATTTTGAAAGGCCATGAGTCCTCCAAAAGCCTCCTCAAAGAAGGCTATGACATGACTACTCCTGATTCAATGAGTTGGAAATGCAAACTAGGTGTGATTCTAATCCTAACAGCCCCATACAAACAAGAAACCACCATGAATGTGAACACCTAAGTGAAGGCAGTCAGTCTGGCAAGTCTTGCATGTTAAAATTGAGCACTTTAAGCCACTTGTGGGAGGGAAAGAGTTTTGTTCTCGTAACAATTTCTTCTGTCACAAGGATTTTAAATTCACAAATAAGAAGAAATTTTATTTTCGAGACATGACGTACCACCATGGGAGATATTCCTGCTCATGCGCTGCTTACCGCAAGCATAATCAACAACTTTATCTTGTCTTCTTACTCAATAAAGACTTGGAATTTTGCCTTTTGCAATATTTTGTCCTGAAAAGGCTCTGTGTACTCAGGGTGAGCTATTTGTTCTGAAAAAAAAATGACAGATTTTTATGGCTGAATAAAAGTGAAAAGAACAAATAAAAGAATATCCTCAAGTCAACTTATCCATGGAGTTCTTCACTGATGGGATATGCAAGTGAGAGAACTCTAAGCCAGAGTACTCAGGAATGACATCATACTCCATGGAATGGCTGATTGCAGATGTCAGCTGTGAACTTTAAACATATTATCTTTCACTCATAAAAAAGTCTACTGAACTTCTAGCTGGAAGGAAATTTTCATCAATGACAGATTTCTTTGGACAAACTCAGATATGAAATACCTATTTTCTAGACCTTCAAAAAGACATACTTATGTCTAAATGTATGTCTACTACATGGCTAAAGCATCCTTGTATTCAATATTCACAAAATTTCAAAGTTATCTGCTATTAGTAAGTGATTTAAAATCAGGATAAATGCGTATTTTTCATTCCTATAAAAGTCTGTGAAACCAATATTTAGCCCCAGGCCTGTATCCAGGGCTGGAAAAGGTGCACTAGAAGGCTTTTCCTTCAAAAATAAGGAAAGAGGAGGAGGGCTAAGCCTCTGAACTCTAATGGACCAGTAGAATAGGTTAATTGTAGGGTAAAATCAATCATGTATGAGAAAGTAGGAAGGCAGAATGACAGGTGATCAGTCCTCTCCAACATCACTGCAGTTCAGAGTAAGTTCCTGATGAGGTATTAGGTGAGCAGGTATGTGAAAAAATTCACTTCTTAAAAAAGCCCCAAACAAACAAAAAAGCCCCCAAACAAATTTAAAAACCCATCAAAATTACAAACCTACAAGCTTGTTTTCCTTTTGATTATTCTATGGCTTGTTACAGATGAGATTCCGGAGATTGTATGCACAGGCTGGAATCTATCTTATTGACCAGTGAATCCCGTCATACCGTGATGTCTCAGCTCCCACAAAGTGGAGGTATCCTGCAGGAGCAGGGAGAAAGGCAGAACTGACATATTACTCTTCAACAAGACAAAAAATATCCCTCAGCTCGTCTGTCTTATGATTTGACATCCATAGTGAACTGAAATATCAAAGAAGGAACATTTGCCAGTGACACAGTTGAGTGCCTGAGGCATATTTCAGCACAGGAGAGAATCTGACCCAGCACTTACTGTCTGGTGTGCCACCCCACCCAGGGGACGTTTGTGTCAACTGCTGTAACAATTGTTACAGAATCAGCAAAGCACACAAACAGTGACCACAACATTAAGCAGCTTTTATGGTCTGTACTCACAAATTTCAGTCGAACATAACTAGAGAAACACCTGTGTTAAACAAGATCTAGCTCAACCAGAGTGAAAATCTACTATTAAAAATGCACTGAAAAATTCATTCGAGCTTGAGGCAGAAAAGGGGCACTGCTGCAGTACTTTCAAGGCCAGAAGTGTCCTCTCTCATCTGAATCTGAATGGAGGAAATTCTTATCTCAGAACAGCAATCCGGGACCTCAAGATCACTTGCTTCGGCTAGAAACGAAACACTGGAACTTTTTTTTCTGATTTATTTTGTGTTCATGCCTCATGATATATGTTACTGTGACTACACATGACCAAGAAGATGAAAAGAAGCTGGCTGTAATGTCCTGGACTCTCCAGACTCCTAGATGGACTCCCAGCACCCTAGAAGAGTGAGACAAGGTGCAGCACCTTACAGAACCTCCAGCATTATCCACTATAGCAGAAGGGTTCCAATTCTTTGACAATTTCCTCTCTATTTATTTTAGGATGTGAGTGCTCTGTAGAGTTCAGCACTTTCCACATTTAATTTTCTGATTTGAAAAAACAAATCAATATCACAAAATTTTAACCTTTCTTCAGGAGCTTTAAATTCTGTGGAAATTCTTGGAATGGAAAGGAATCACACACTGTTATCATCTACCATATCAGAAACAGGAAAACTACCTGAACATAACTGCTGAGTATCATCAGCCACATGTTCTTCTTAACTTCAGAGAAGCTGCATCAGCATAATCTTAACATTATAACAATTACTATTATCCAATAGCAATACAAAAATAATATACTGCTGACCATATGAAAGAGCAGAATGGCCTTTTTCAGGAAGAGTAAGCTCTCTGTTCTTTCACTGAAGAAAGGCCTTGCAGTTCCACCGACACCACTGTTTTCTGCATCCCAAAAATCAGACAGAGAGGTTTTTGGATATCCCTCTTGAATGCTCTGATGGTTGGTCACACTGCACCACAAGTCCAAACACTTTTCAATGCAAGCTTTCCACGCCAGTACATTCTCACATTCTGTTTCTACCTCTTGATCCACAATTAATTAGTTTGTCATATTATATTGGAAAAAATATAGATCTGCCCTATGTATCCCATAATATCCACATCTTTATCACCAGTAGTCTTCAATTTTTTCTAAGATACAGCTGCAAAGTATGTGCCTTCTGCTCACACGTAGACAAGGACAACCTGAGTAAGAAATCTGCCAAACAGATTTTTTTTTTTATATTGTATTTGGCAGGACATCACTCAGCAACTCATCTTTGATCAGATTCTGCAACTGTCAGTGGCTGACAGTGACTGCTTTATCACTACTCTCTAGAAAGAGGAAGTGAATGCTCCTAATCTAGGTAGCCTGATAAGCATTTTCTTCCCAGCTTCCCCCCTACAGTTCAGTCTGGTCAGAATCAAATCAGTACCTTTTTAAAAGATATTCCTATCTCTCCTAATTGCAAAAGAAAGTTTTGTCGTTTTTCAGTGGGACACCAGAGCACTTTCAGTACATCAGAGAACCATGAACCTGACAAGAACCTGAAAAAGAGAGCTCCTGGCTAAGGATGCTGTTTATGGCCCAATTCCAATTCTCCATATACCCTCTCCTTCTCCTCACCACAACCCCACAGCGTGTCACTGTGGACCTGGCAGGAGATAAAAACAGGAGACAAGCTTTTTGCTGGAATAATTTTAGATGCATAACTCTTTGACAGAGAAAACAGCTCTTTGTGCATTGAGGGGGAGGGAGGGGTGTTGAAACCAAATAAACTCTCCTGATTTCCTTGCCAAACCTGAAGAAGAAACCTGGTCT
>VZTA01019802.1:0-16136 GCA_013398855.1 Mohoua ochrocephala
AAATACCAGTAAAATAGCTACTATTTTATGCGCTCTACCTTTAATCATGCTCCTATTTCCACCATTCATATAACGTCTCGATGTTCTTGAAGATGTTTTGATACTGACTTTCACTATGCTTCTCATCCATTCTCTTCCCTGAATAACATGTTACCACGCATTGAAAAGCACTTGACTAAATGTTAGCGCTCTTACATTGTCTGGTGCCTCAAATTTTTTTCACAGGTTCAGCTTTCTTGAATTAGTTGAAACCAGTGTCTGGGTTTCAGTAACACTGTGGTGGTTATTACCTGTTATTTCACATCTCTTGCCTTCATTCTGGGGGATTTTTTTTTCATTCTGTTCCTTGCATAAAGCCAGAACTTTTTTATTTTACAGATATTTCCATACAATTTTTCCTTCTTTTATAAACTCAGCCAACTTATCTCTGCTAATCAGAAACAGAACTAAACCAAGACAGCAAGTCCTTAATTCCCTTCTTCTCTTTCTGACAGAAAAAGTTGTTCTTAACATGTTCCAAGAATTCAAAGGATTCTGTGTTGTGTTGTTCAGGTTTGTGGTTTGTGTTTTGTTTTTTTTTTCTTTGTGTTAGTATCCAAGAAATCATGTTTTCTCATTCTTACCTGTTCCTGACTCTAATAGAATTCCACTGGTCACTCTGTAAAAAAGGGTAATTTGCCTCTTTGCTTCCTGCTCTCAAATAAGTAGTCTATCACACATCCCCATTATATTTTCATGCCCGTCTTTCCCTTTTATTTCTTCCCAGACATTATGAACTTATAACCTCTTTTAGCATCAAAAAATGATTTTTCATATAAAAGCAATGTTAAATTTTTCCTCAGGCTCCTTCATCTGAAAATGAGTTACTTTTTTCTACAGACTGTTTTTCTACTCCAGATAAATAAGGCACCAGACAAAAAGCCAGAATTTTAAACTATTTCAGGGATGGAAATAAATACCCGAGCTATTACTTTCAGTACAAAGAATGCATCACTTGCTCATTAGTTCTTTGGAAAATTTATTTTATCTCGAAATAGCAAAATAACAAAATTATAAAATCGAGGGGGAAGAAAGAGGTGACCAACCTGATCTGGAGAGGGTCTGTGGTTGTGCTGTGTCCTCCCAGGAGATCGATGGTGGTGGTGGTGGTGATGGTGGTGGTAGTGGTGATGGTCATCATCATAGTTATCTGCCATCAGCTTCATTCTGTTTTGTGTCTGTTTAAGATGTAAAGCAAGACAATTTTATTACATGTTGGAATGTATTATTCTGACAGTGTTTTAGGAAATCTTGGCTCTGGGGGTTTTTTTGGGTTTTTAGGGTTTTTTTTTTTTTAGCTGAAGGATGTAAGAATAGAAGTCCAGACTGCTGGCTCACAAAGGAAAGGAAAGAGAAATAGAGAAACAAAGTATGTGAACACATCCTCTGTTCCAGCCTTTACATCCACAGAATGACATGAAGAAGTCAGAAAAGCGAAAGATGAACAATGATGTGTTTGAAGGGCAAAAGACATTCAGCTTTTCTACATTTATTGCTTTAGAGCTGTTTCCTATTTTTTGCAGTCTATGTCTTTGCAATTAACTTTTTTAATCTCACTGAAAGGAATATGAAGGGTACTTCAAACATTTGCAGTCAGCTACTAAGGCACGTCAACAACAATCGTGAATAGTTGTTCCAAAAGTTCTATTTTGGGTAACTTATTTTAATTGTACACCAGGATCACCCTGCTAAACAATAAGTAAAACGAATCTGAAAACTAACTGATAGAGACACGGGCACTTAGAGAAATAAGTGATTATGGAACTTGACACGTTACTGAATGGAAGTAAGTCTAAGATATAGATCTTGAAAAAGAGATCAACACTTCAGCTACAGCTGTGTACAGATAATAAAATCTGTGTCACCATGGGATAACAAGATACATTGCTGCTCTTTATCACTATTACAATTATTCCATACCATGAAATACATAGACTTGAATAATTCAAACCTTGCTCATAACACCAAAAATATCTTACTACCACTAGTCTGACACCAGTGGACACAGTCCTTATTTTTTGTAGTACTAGGACTGAAGACTCTCTCAGGCAAACCTGTTAAACTGCAATCAAGTTTTAATTAATTTTGCACTAACGAAACCCAGAAATAAAAGGCTGTCAACTCCCAAAGACCTCTTCCAAAATTAAAATAATCAATTAGAGACATATACAATTAATACCACAGAGATGACTGAAGGAAAGATAGCAGTCTTTATTCATTTGAAGTCGTGCTCCAAGGCAGCAGGATTCATGGTAACCCCATAGAGGATGGGGGCTAAACACATTCCCCAGGACTTTGCCCAGACTAATGAGCTCCAAAGGACCAGCTCAAGGAGATGAATTTGAACACGACTCATTTGTTCAGTTTGGTGTAACTGCCTTCCAATGCAGCCCATGAGATAACTTGTGTCCCACAGCTAATATGTGGTAAATTTACTTCCAGGACTGCTGTAATTTGATTTTCCTTTGACAACAACCCTACATCAAAGGTCTCTGTTTGGAAAATTTCACTGGCAAGTAGATTTTAATTGAAAATGTAAAACTCAGAGATTGCTATTAAATTCCCCAACTTTAATGTTTTTTGCTAAAGTCGAAAAGGGATTTGAAAAAAAGAAAAAGAAAACTAAATATTCATGTCACGTAACATTTCAAGTATAACAAAGCCTAATGCAAGGAAAACAGCCACAGAATCCTAGGAAACCCTGATGTGCCTTTTCAGCAATTAATTTTTTTTCAGTTGTTACAATGTTTCTCAAGCACTTCACATGATGTCCATTAGAGGATCATAGAAAACTGCTTTACAGGAGGGGAGCCATACTCAGTTTAAGTAAAAACAACCAACTAACCCAACCAAACACAAGGCATCCACAACAAAAAGACAGAGGAAAAATCACAGATCAGATGTGCACTGACAGACTTTCTGAGCATCTCCATAGCACTGTAGGAGCATTTTCTCAGTGTGTTACAGAGTAAGAGGAATCCGCACAGTTGGAAATATTTTATTTTCTCCCTCCCAGATAAGCAAATGGAAGCAAACAGCTGTTTGAATTTCAGTTATGACTTTCTAGCAATTTTGCTAAAAAGATCATCTCAATCTGAATCATCATAGTTGGTCTGTTTGTCTTTAGATTCAAAGAGGAAGGCCTTTTGAACAAAAGAGTGGAAAAGATGGAGAATTAATAGACAAATAATAAGCCACTTACTATAAACACTGTCATACCCTGCCTCTTTGGGGAAGCTCCTAAAATTTTATTAGTTTATTTTCTTATCAATGAACAGCCTTAAATTTCCTACCTTTCAACTGTATTCCATAAAGAATGCAAAAGTTAAACAAGATGATATATGCAATCCTAAAAGTGTCCTCTGTAATGAGGTGTTGGGGATTAGGCGTGCCATGGGATAAGAACTGTAAATGAATGATGTCATCTTTCTAATTTGGTGCTGAAATATAAATAAACTACTTCTAATGTTTCTTCCTTTTGCACGCCAGACTGCAGTAAAATGTGCACAAAGAAATGTTAATGCTCTAGTAGCCTTCCTTTAGTGTGCCTGTTCTGGGAGCAAAATATATAAGAAATGTGAAATGAGAATTTCTTTCCCACTCAAGTAACCATCAAACCATCTAAACTTTGACATGACTTGTAACTGTCATTAATTTCTTAAAATGATGCTACATATCTGGTAAAATATTACTTTTAAAAGCTTTTTGGTTTTTATTTGTTAGCTCTCCACAATGACAGCAAATGTAATTTTGATGTTCTGTTTGTCTTTGCTTTAGCTACTGCCAGTGCTACACGTCCACACTGAACTGTATTTTCCAGGTATGCTTAGCTTTGACTTCAGAAGTAAAAACACCTTATGACTTCAAAGTTTTAAAAGCAGGACTTTTGAGGAGGATGAGCATGAGGATTTCTGGAGAAGAACAAAAGCAAAGCTATCCTGAGGAACAATACAATCCTTTTCACATCCTTCTAAACAAAAATCTGTAACAATCCTTCTGTTTGCTCCCTTTGCTAACTTTTAATCTTTAGCAGGCTTTGAAATGCCAACTATATTTTGAGGGAGAAATTAATTAACCACATAGGAATTTGTTCAGGACCCCAGGGCTTCACACCCCTACACCTACATGGGGTACAGGTGCACAGAAAGGCGTGTACGCGATGGGACACTGGTTTATCAGACAGAAGAAAATCCTCATGGTCTGGGTGCCAGATCAACACATTTGGGGACTGCTTCAGTGCTGCCTGAGAGGGGAAAATACCACGCAGTGACTTGGCAATGCCATCATTTCCTGCAACATCTTCAGCATACCCGACAACTTCCTATTCAAGGACATCCAAGACCTTTTCTTACATTTCTTTAGAAGGCACAGCAGATTATTCAATGTGACTTTTCTGGATGATCAAGAAACTTGAATCTTGAAATACACAACGAATGCAAATTAGAGAGGTGATCACACATGCATTCAAACTGTGGAACAGCTAATGTGCAAAACAGGTTACTCTGCACAAGTCACTCCTTATCTGAAATAGTGATATTGCATAGGTCAAACTTCCATTCACATTTTCCTCTCAAACCTGAAAATGGGGTTTCACAAAATTTACACAGCCACAGCTCTCACAAAAAAATTGTCACGCCAACAGATCTTTTTGAAAATGCCTGGTGAACAACAGGCCCACACGTGAGAAAGAACAGGTTTTAATTTGGATTTATACTAGAAAAGAAAAACACGTTAACTTGTAAAATGCAACAATTAATTAACTCTATCCTCTAAAGACCATGTATGGCCTTATTAGTTCCAGCCTAAACAGTGTCCTCAGATTTATTTTTTTTTTTGCTCTTAATTTATTGGCAAAAATACTGCATCCATTTTGAAATAAAGGAATGATCGAGGAATTAAAAGCAGCTTAAATCTACTTGCACAGGTATATTAACCCTTAGGGCTTGAAACAGTTGTCTTTGATCATTCAATATCACTATTTGCTAAGCTGTCAAGGTCATGAATGGTATGTGTAACTGAATTTTTAACCCACTTACCAAAGAATTTATGATCTAGCACTGCAAGAAAACTGACAGACATTTCTCGTCCTCCTAAAAGTCTGTTAAGTTTAAGGAAGGATATACCAAAGTGAAATGAAAGTCTTTGATTGACTGGTAACAGACTAAATAGCTTAACAGCAATCTGTAACTGTAAAACTCTAATATTAAAACTGTCTTTTAAAAAATATTTTAGCAAGGTGGCAATAGGGAACTATGCTTTCATCTGTCATCTGGATCAAGTTAACAACGAAACTCTCATGAATGAGGTTCAAATGAGGAAAAATACTAAGATTTGTTGCTCTGGGATATAGGTGTAATACAATTCAATAGCTATTACTTTCCTCTGGATTTTCTTCTCAATCTCTCTTCACTTCATGGAATTTGAAATATTTCTAGAATATTCACTTTCAATAGGGTAGGATTTTTCCCTATATAACATGAGAAGGAGGCAGATATAAGGCCTGCAAGTTGTCTTGGAGCTATCCTGGGGGCTAATTCTTAAAGCACAAAATTTAAAATCTAGAGACCCACATTCTAGGTTTGATTCTGCAATGGCCTCTTGTTGTCTTCAATGACACAGAAACTCTTCTTCTTGCAATTTCACTATTTGAAAATAAGCATTCTAATATTTCCACAAAACATTCTGAGAACTTCATGTGGTGGGCACTGAGTTGTAGTCTTCATGATTTTAAATAATAAGTGATTTTATCTGAGCTTTTTTTTTTCCTAAGACAATATTTTAGAAAACAGAAAAGGTCAATGATCTAAAAAATTGCGTTCTTCAGACTGCAGAGTTCACCAAGTTTATCCAGAAGTTGCATGAACTTATTGGAATGAACCTAGTTTTAATGAAAGCAGGTGCAACTGCAATTGGTTCTCCTGTATGAATCCAGTGCTTCAGGCCTGAGTTCCATTAACAAAGGGTTAACAAAAAGTTTGCTAATTAAGCCAGCTCTGGCCTTACTCTCTCCAAATAAAAACAGTTTTCACATAGGACAATATTTTTGCACATTCTTTGAAAATCGTTATCATCTGAAGACAAGAGAAGAATTTCTTACCATTTCTACTGCTGCACAACTCAGAAGTTACTAACTGCCATGGAATACAATTTATAGTGGATTTGTTATTTGGCAAGTTACAGTTCATTAAATGTTGGACAGCAAATGCTATACTTGACCTCAAACATCCCTAAAGTTCAAGAAACTACCCTTGTCACTCACAATCTTTTAAGGGACTATAAAAGTTTGCACAAAATGATGACTTTATAAAAACAGTGTATTTTCTCATTTAAAAAAAAAAACCAAAATATTCCACAATGTAGACCACCAATTTTGTGTAACAGAGGAAGACGGTCTTGGAAGTAGCTGCAAAAGACATTTCAGAAGGCACCACAGAATCCCATGCTTCTCAGTCACCCATACGGTGACTTTTGATAATAAAAGAGTCATTACAAGCTACAACGAAAACTAAAATTAAATGCCATGTAAAGCCTGTATGTCCAGAAATCAATAAAATTCACTGATTCCTTTTTTTAAAAAAAAAAAACAAAAAACCCTCTTCATCAAGTTTTCCTTTATTCCATTTCTGTTGTCTGATCATTAAACATTTTTCCTGAGATCAAAAATAACAAGTTCAAGTTCCAACAGTGGAGCCTCTAAAACATCATGTTCAACTTCACTGTCATTATTCCACCTGCTTTCAGCATCTCAGGCTTACAGAGGTACCTGCATCCTGCACAAGTGATGTGAAAATGAGCAAAAGAGTGAGATTAATTTGCCATCTAGAAAAGATACTTAGGAGAGATTCCTTTGCAAAGTTTCAGTTTAAACTTTTATTAAAACTTCTTGATATGCTTTGGAGCACTGTAGCACTAACTATCCAGCTGAAGCAGAAAAGAAAATTCCAAGGCCATCATTGTTAGAAAGCCAAACCTTGAGACTGGTCCCTTTTTAATGGTAGCACACTTCTTGAATCCACATGATTAAATGAGACAAATTGTTAAAACATATCCACCAAGTATGGTTTTGACAGAAGTGTCATTTTTCCACAAGCCAGAGGATCTGTTAATCAGTTATTGCTCTGAAGGGTCTTTTGCCAGTATTAGAGCTGCATGGAAGAAGTGGATTTCGGAAGACTGCCAGAGATTGTACTACTTTATGCTAATTATTCAGGCCACTTTTAACAGTGTCATACTAATGACAGCATGCTAATTATTTCCAAAATAAATTATACTCTTGTCTTCAATGATTAGAAATATACTGTAATATTCGACTCAGGCTTGTTGCTTATGCAGTGAGGTTTTAGACACCAAGAAAATTCCAATGGAAAAAAAAATGAGGTTATGAAGACTCTTAAATTTGCAAGCACTCATCAGTAAGTGAAAGATAACAAAAACATTGCAGTATGTTAACTAACCAGCAACTGCAAATGCTAAATAAGTATGATAATCATAACCGTATGGGTGTTGGAATGCATCACTGTGGGGCAGAGTTATGTTTTACTGAGTGCTTTAATTATGCATTTTCTTTTTATAACATCCCTGTAATGTAATCTGTTCTTATATTCTTACTCTCAACTACATTTTAACATGGGTTTTGCTGCTTTGTTTCCTGCCTCCATTGAAGAACACAAATTTTTCCCTGTTAAAATTCCAAATGGGCTAATAAGCATGTTTTTCTTTTCCTGTTCTAGTGTATGACTTGTCTTGGAAAGTGTGAGAGACAGGATGCACGCAGGCACAAAGTGTGCATGATAGCTTACTGCAGAAAAGCTTGGCTACTCTGCATTTAACTCTTTTTAGGTTTTACCTCAGTTATGATAAGACTGTTCCATATGATGTAAGGAACACAGTCAAGTTTTTGTGCTAAGAAAGTATGCACATTTTTCTTTTTCACATCTATATTTAGTGATATACTAAACTTAATTCACATGGTGTTTTTACATTAAAACATAGAACTCTTATCATCTGCGACATGTAAGCCAGAGCAGTTGATGTTCAGGCCCTGTCTGCCCTCATAGGACAGAAAATAGGGATTTAGAAAAGGTACTGACCATTTTCCAAGTTTTCATTAAATCCAATATTCCTCCCAGGGAAAATACAAAATCAATTGCTGGACAAATTAATACTCTGACTCCTCTGCAGCAGTGCAAAGCAGCTTCCATGTAAATCTTTTCAGAGATTCAGGTCTGGTAATTCAGTGTTGAACACAAGCACAGAAGCTTTACAGACACTTCAGTTCTTTTCTAATTAGAGCACTATTTAACCGGTGTGAACGGCCTCTACACCTGCTGCCTCGCAAGATTACAAAATGTGACTGACTTACCCTGAAAGAAGTTAAAGCTCAGAGTAAGTCTCCCTCTTCACAAGCTGAAGGACAACAGCCTCCCAAACACCAGCTGGGATATTGGACACTTGGCAGACGGAGACAGGCAGCACTTCCAAGTGCCAAGCAGACACTTATCTAAAGTACTGAGGCCAAATTTCAACTTTTCTGACACTTGTGATTAAACAAAGCTATGTTGAATTGAACACGGCCCGTCTGACTTTTTTTGCCGCATTTTCCTGCATTTAGAGTTTGTGTTTTTGAAGTCTTTTAAAGCTCTGTGAATTAAAAGCATGGCTTGAAGCGCAGGAAATATCTTGTAATAATACAGCATACTCAGTAATGTATAGGCTAAAGTCATGCTAAAGGTATTTGTCTCAGTCCTACTACTAAACTTGGTAATTACATAGAAGTATGTAAGAACATAGACACAAAGAAGTGGGTTAAAAAGCATAATTAAAGCTCTGAAACGGTAGCTGCCTGAGGACATCTCAGGCCAGGTCCTACTAAAAACAGACAAGCAGCGGAAGAAGGAAGGTTCTCTTTTTTTCCGTTTTTACAACAGGAAATAACTCATTAAAAAGATACTTCCCCATAATAATCATTTAAAACCAGACATGAATCAGAAACTTCAGCAGCTAAATAAGACCTTTGAAACTGCAGGTCTCTCTCGTTAGCAGCACTGGTCATTTTTCACCATCTTTAGTGCCTGAATAGTGAGTTTCAACTGTCATTTTTAAAATATCAATACCGAGCCCAGGTCTCCCATCTGTGTCATATACAAAATATAGCTTAAGTTGAAAAGACTACACTTCTTCCGTTGTATGCAACAAAAATTGTTAAATAAAACATACATTTCAATACATGAGTGGTATATTTAAATATGGACTGAAATGGAGAAAACATCACACCACTGTCTTGATATGCTTTATAGAGACACCTTACATATAACTAATTTCTTCTTGATGCTAGATTGTAGGAATAACAAGTTTTATCCACCATTACAGCAGTAGAAATATTTGACACCCAGTTTTTACAGTATTTTTTTTTGTTTTAATAACTGGCTACTTAGCACTGTATTTGAGATCAAGTGTTAAACTGTATTTAGTCTTACTATCATGGGGTATGGTGTGGTAGAACATAAGGATTTGTTTAAAACATGTCACGTGGAGAAAAATCCTTTTGGCTTGGGAGTTCAGATCACTGTAATGGAGACACTCACTATTCTTACTTGAGATACTTAATAACCATTTTCACCTACCAAGCAAGCCAGATCCAAAATTGCAAAAGTTCCAGTGTTAATACATACATTATTTTATATCTGCATTACCTACTTTTTCCATTTAAGATTTTCAGTCTCAGGGAAGTTAAACCATTTGTCTGAACAAAGTTCTAGGATAAGTTCACAACCAGATTATCACCAGTGAAAAAAGGCTGCCTTGAGCCATGGCCGGGCTTAAGCTGAGACACAGATTCTTCAAGAATCAAAAAACTCTGAACAGAGAACAAACAGAAACAGATTTTAAAGCAGGAAAGGACTTATATACAAGCCTGTGGTGCTTTCAGGGGCTGACTACTACAGGCAAAAAAAAGCCCCTCTCATTGGAAAATGTTTGTGTAAAAATACCGTCCAAAAGACTTTGGACTCCTGAGCGTGTAAGGAGGAAAAAGTGATGCCATATCCAGCTACAACCCGAGTCTGTCAAATTTTATAATATAAATTGTCAAATCTTACTGAGAATATGTGAAAAGTGTTATGAGAGCACTGCCAACTTTTTCAGTATTTTTCCAACACAGAACGTCTTTTGAATCAACTAAGTTGTTCGGGCAAAGGCTTTTAGCTGCACTCACACACTCCCTTTCCCACCTTGTACCCCTCCTGTGTTAAGCTACAGGGAGAAGTGGCACTCTGCACTTTCACCCCCACAGGAATCTGCACTTGGAAAAACTGAGATGCAATTCAATTGTAGTGACTGTAATGACCCATGTTTAAAAACACAAATTCAAAAATCAGGTTAAAAATTAAGAGAATAAATCCCAATGTTAAGTCGTGCAGAAATATCCCTTTAGGATAGTTCTAATTAATAGAAAAGTATACACTAAAAAGATTTTTAAGATAGTGAAGCCATTGAATGCCTTGTATTTACATAAATGGGATCTGAACAGCCACATTTAAAATCAGATAGTAAAAGCCATTTTACTACATTTTCTGAGAACTTTTGAGGAAAAAATAACCAGACTGATTATCATCAATATATTAAGTTATTAGAACATCTATTCTTACCTGCCCAAAATAAACAAAGAACGTGGGTAGCATAAGTGTAACAAAAATAAAACTAAAACTTAAGGGTGTCAGACCACTCTTTTGTCCAACATTAGGTGCTTAAAGCTTGAACAAGACCAATATTATGAGTTAAAGTAAACAGCACAAACATAAGAGGTAAAAAAGAAGCAGAGTGGTCAATTATGTCTGCATAATTATGTCTACCCATGTTAATGGCTTCTTAACATGGGTTCTACTCATTGTGCAGTAATATTTGGATTCAACCGCACAATAAATCTCTTTCTGAAACAGATCTGTGCAAACAACAGCAGCAGCAACAACAAAAAAAATAGCACCAACAACAATAACAAAAATAATAATCATGAAATTATGTGGTCCTATAATATTCACACCTGTGAAATTCAAGGCAATCAGAAAGATTAACTTAGTATAACATCAGAAACACGAAGCAACAGTGATCAGGAACCAACACTAAAGTTGCTCCTGTAAGAAAGCATTGCAAGACTTTTTTGTTCCCACGCTTGTTAAACATATAGAGGCCTTAAATGCAATTAATTAATTCACAGTGTTGCAGAACAATGTTTTGGGCTGCCAGAATAATCACAATCACAACAACTTCTAATCATGTTCTTTTTCTCGTACAGTAATATAAACACTTCCAGTATCATAAAATACGCAGTGCAATAAAGTTGAATTAATCTATCAGGGAAAATACAACTCGGGGTATTTTGTTATTCTTGAATGCCTGATGTCACCACCACAATATCACAGTAACAATGTTTCTGAAGTACTTAACTAGAACAGTATAGGAATGCAACACACTGCCTCCAGTTCCACTTTATCCATTTGCTGCTGAAAGAGCTCTTTAAAATATTTACAGGGTAATTAGTAAGAAATAATTCTGTGTATTGCATGCAGGAGAAAATATTGCTAGTTTTTAGTTTGCTGAGCAAGTGTGATTACACACATTTTTTAAATTCCTTGATTGTTTCTCACCCTCTTTGTTGCATTAGCAATATGTTGACGTGATGAAATACAGAGCAGTGAACTAATAGACTGAGAAGTCTGCCAAACACCAGCTTTGCCTCTGGCCAGAGTATTCTGTACACCTGCAGTCCTGAAAGCACTGGAAAGGTTTCTAATTTCATGTTTCGAGAAGAAAAATAAAATGCTCTCAAGGAGTTAGAAGACCTTGCAGTTTGGCCAACTACACTTACATTTTTGGCACTATATCCTACAAGTGAAAAGAGACAACTGGGAAATTCTTTCGCAGTGTCCAAGTTCAGGATGAATCAGAAACATCCCGGTGTCTTCTGCTCTTACCCAAATCTCTTGAGATGTTCTAAAAATGGACTTTTTAGCTAATTATTTCATGAAGGATTGCATCGCTGTACAAATTTATCTAAAAATAGCTTCTCAGAATTCTCAAAAGGAATCTTGGCCAGGGTGATTATACACATTATGTAATCACTCAGCCAAGTCCACATGGTAATTGTGTTTAATACTGTATTTCTGAAAGGTTTCTTTAAAGCCTACTACAAAGTTCTATAGCTCTCAGAATACAACATTTGGTGTATGAATCAAAGCAATTCCAGTGGTTTTGTTTTTCTAGGAGTGTATTACTATGTTTCCCATTTATTTAAAGCACTAAACAATAAATATTTAACTGACAGATTGCAGCTGCTAAATTGTATCTAAATCATTACAATTAAATATGTTTGTTTCTTGTGAGAATGTGTTTTCAACACAGAGGTCAGCATTATTACTACTAATTTTACAGCTGAATACACTGTGATACAAATAATTTCTCTAGGTTATCTAGGTTGTGACATAAAAACAATTCTCTTCTTCCAGCTTAATAATAACAGCTGGAAAAAAGAAAAAATAAATTTTACTTAAACTCACACAGTCATCATCCATAAAAAGATGGCTCGACTCATTCATATAAATAACATTTTTATATTTAAAATATGATATGCCTATCTATAGCTTTATTAAAATAAATCATAAATATTCCCATTTCACGACAAAGTCGGGACATTTCATTTCTTTAAGATGCCTCTTTTTCTTTTGCAGTGTGAAAAATTGTGACAAATTACTTTAAAATCAATGTCTTAATAGTAGTTTACAAAGTGTTTGACATTCCCGAAGGCCTGAAAATGTGGATATACATGAGAGGAATATCGATTTTTATCATGGACCAACATGTTATTTTGCCTCTCAAACCAAAAATTCCTCTTACAGTATAGAACGAAGATGAATTTAGGGCTTTACATTAATGCTTAGCATTATCTAGTGAGTCATCTTTTAATATTTATAAATATTTCTCCTTTGATGATCACATCAGGCTGGAGAAGTTGGGCGTTTTTGAATTCTCTCTTTCAGCAGTGCAACAGCTGTGGAAATCAGGGATGGGACAAATAAGACCAGAAGAAAAAAAAGTGATGCTGCAGCTGATCACTCACTGAAGTTCTGGTGAACCAGAAGCAGCTCGAGAGACAGCATCTCTCAAGGAAACAGAGGAACTGGGGGGATGTATGACACAGGGTGGAATCTGTCACTCCCCCCCAGCCCGGCAAAGTCAGATCGCGCCTTTGGGGGGGATGAACACGTGAAACCTTTGGGGGTTGACAGTGGTTCTTCCCAAAGGGATTAAAGAAGTATGAGTGAAGTCTACAACCTCTATTATCAGATAACTCTTAAGTGTAATAAAGTGGTGACCTAGTTAAACCACATTCCTGTTCCTGGTGACTCTTTTTTTGTGGTGTCTGAGATAACAGGGAGATTATTTTGGCATCAATTTAATCTAGTTAAATAGCTTTACTGAAGATCTTTATCACTATAAATAATGGAGGTATTTGAAGTATTTGGTTACAATTCTAACTGAAGTTATCCAACACAATGCTTCTCTAGCAATCCTCTTCTGCTGTTCCTCCTCTCTGTCTGAAGAAAGTTATCAATGTTTGGAACACTTTCCAGCAGTAGCTTAAAGGTGCCGTAGCAAACAAAAATAAGCACAAAAAAACAGTTGCCCAGGTCTCTGATAAACATTTTTAAAATATCTATGATAGGTATCACAGAACACGGCAAAGTGGTGTATTCATTTAATCTTCAGTAACCTAAGATGAAGGTAAAAAAGGAAGATATCTGAAAAAGAAAACAACAACCCTCTCTTTTCCAAAGCAAATCAAAACAAAAATCCCAACAATTATTTGGAACTCAACATCATCTGCCCTGGTGCAGTACAGTGGGATGAAGTGACAAAAAGCATGAAGCACATCTGCCTATTTATCATATAAATTTTGGTGAAATGTCTCCTGGCCAGCTGACTGACCTGAGACACAACTGCATCATGGCTTGAACGCATGCGATAATATCTATTTCTAGAGGGGTTTTTAACTATGTGGTTTTTATTTAAACCTCAAATGATTTATAGTGTCTAAGACAGAATGATTTTTACCCATTTGAGAATTTATTTTAAGGATAATCACAATTTCTAGATAACCTCTCAGAAAGCCTGAAACCTTCTGAAAACACAATTATTTTACAACAGATAAGCAAATAACTGAACAGGAGGAGGTTAAAAAGAGTCAACAGAACGGACAGATCTTGCTTTATGCAAAGAGCATCTGCTCTTCTCTCTCACAGAATTAAGAAGGTTTGAAACTATATGAAGAGGGAAAACAAAATGTATTGGCTGCATTTAATATGAGCCAAACAAATGTGCAGCTAATTCTTAACAAGTGCAGAGAAGCAATAAACACTTAAATGGAACACATCCTACCTTTTGCAACTGCTGTCACGTGTCAGACATGGCTTGAACACTTCCAATAGGATGTCAGAATAAAACAGTACAAATGAAAATAATGCCAGTTTTCTGTTGCCATGAAAGTATGAAAATCAATGAATCCCCACCTGCTGTTTTAACTGATGTACTAATCTGTCCTTCTCTCGTTTAAGAGCCATTACTTCATCTTGAGTCTTCTTTTTCTTTGATGCAGACAGCTCAAGCAAGGCAATATTTGCATCTTTTTCACTAATTGCAGCAAGCAAAGCTTCCTGTCTGATAAAATAAAATTAAATTAAAATTGTTACATTCTCATTACAACAGAATATACACAACCATATCACACTACGGGAGATGTTTCTTTCAATCACTAGGAGAACAAACACCTACGTTCTGAACACTCTAAATAGCAAATGTTGTCAGGTCTAACCAAAGTAGGAAATAAATTAACTAGCCAAACATTTCTCTTTATAGACTTTTCATTATTTGCTTCACAAAACATTTACCTCAGTTTATTTTACTACAATATGATATCTAACAATAGTTCTGTGAAATGTCTTGCTTTTAAAAATCTTTGATTTTTTTTTTTTTGGCAATTCACTTTCCTGAATTTTAGAATACCTTACACAAATCTGTTTTGACTCATTCAGATCATACAGGTTGAATAATAGAAAGCAAAGTGATATAGATAAAACAAATTTTTATCTCATCCTGTTAACTTGGTACCCCAGGGTCCTCAGTGCAGGAATCTCTGGATCTCTCTCTCATATTTACTGACATGTTCTCCCATGGATTTATTATTATTCGCTGTGTCAACACAAAATATATTTCTAGAAGTAAAATACAAGTTTTTTGATCTGATTGTTCATGAGAAATCATTTCCTTTGCAATCTTGACCCCTCGGTCTCAGAGAGCAAACAGAATCTTACAGCACTCAGATATACATGGGATCACACTGACACTCACAGGGGCCATCACAAATATTTGGTGAGGATATAAGACGAAGGCAATTTTTACAACATGCGGTTGAAAGCACAGATCGTGCACTATCTTATACCCTAAAATGCTCATGCTCCAGCAAGGCCATAATCTGTCCTTTAATTTCATAAATAAAAGAAATATATTCACCTTCTGCAATGTATTCAATGACAGACTATGACTTATCAGCCAAGAAAAAGCACATAATACCGAATAGCTTTTAGAAAAGAATATGCTATGGCCTGTGCCTTTTCCCAGAACTATATAAGATCAATCATTAAAAAATAAACATGGATAAATGAATCATAAATTAACCTTAGGCTCCAACTGCTAATAAATGTAAGAATACGGCTCGTGAACTTCATACAGTCAAGGTGAGCTAAAAGTTTGGAATTCTGATAGTCCTTTGCTTGCCAGCAAAAATGTCAAGAAAGTTATTTAACTTTTATTTCAAAGTTCCTAATGTATTAATATAAATATTTATAGGACAATATTTCTGATGGAGTCAAAGAAAAACAACCCATTTATTTAAGTCAAAGTTATGCGACATGGATCAATTTTAGATAAACAGTTGCATTTTATTCATACACTTTAATAGTCTCATTTATTATTCTGTCTTCTTTATTCAAATCTCAGTTAAATGATGTTTAAAAGAGAATGTCATAAGACTCCAACAGTCTTAATTC
>VZTA01019802.1:16186-33392 GCA_013398855.1 Mohoua ochrocephala
ATATATATATATATATATATATATCAGAGGGGTTATATATCCATAATGCTAATTTGAATGATATATAGGTATATTGTTTTTCTATAAACCTCAAAATAAGGCATAAAAATTGCTGTGTAGTAATTTGTAAAAGACTCGGTTTGTTCCATAACATTTTCATTAAAGTATTAAATTTTTAATGCACCAAAATAGAAGAAAGTTGATTTGCTACTCTATTCAATTCTTCTCAACTTGCAGAAAGCAAGGAATTTACCATAAAATCATGGAATGGTTTGGGTTGGGAGGGATCTTAAGGATCATCCAGCCCCACCCCTGCCATGGGCAGGGACACCTTCCACTGTCCCAGGTTGCTCCAAGCCCTGTCCAAACTGGCCTTGGGCACTGCCAGGGATGGAGCAGCCACAGCTCCTCTGGGCATCCTGTGCCAGGGCCCTCACAGAGGTCAGGTGTGATAACACGAGTTCTCCAGCAGAAATAAACGTCTTCTGTGACTTGAAAGCCAAAGAAAAATAAATAGCATATTGCATACAGCCATAAAATATGTTCTTCCAAATTAAATAAGATAAGGTTAGCTCCTCTGCAGTTTTCTGAGAGCACACTGTCATAAAATTATGGAGAAAGGTTAGTTAGAAGTGTAACAATGTTGCAGTTATAATAGCTGAAGATAAACGAGGTTGACATTACCATCACAAACCTATTTCCATTGTGAGCATGTTAAAGAAATCTACATCTCAGAACTTTCAAGGTTTTTGAACATATTTATGTTCATTCTTAAGTTGTGTAGGTTAACTCCATGCCAGCCTGCCCCAGTATAATGTCTGCTCTCTAATAGCAAATTCCATAGTAAATACTGGTCACCCGTGAGGTTTTTAACAATATATAGTTATTTAATGATGAGTAACACATATTACAGCTGTAAAAAGCCAAAAATTGAATAAAAGGTTTAAATTAACTTGAAAACTACATGAAGCTATACTGAATTTTACTTCTCCTCTGAAGAGATCTCTCCTTTAGATCATGTCACTGCCTCTAAATTGACACAAACCTGACTAGTGAGGAAGGAGTCAGAAGTACTGAATTATTTGGTATGATTTCAACATCTGATAATAGGATTCAGTCACATCCATATTTCTTGCATTGCCAGCCAAAATGATCACACATTCTTGTGATCTTAATCGTTCAGCTGTGCAACATTCTCCATTCCACTTTAAAGTAACAGATGAGGTGAAACCTTTCATGGGAGAGGAGAGCCAGTCAACATGCTTTGAAAAATCTGCACTCCGGATACTGCAGCCCCAAACCCACAAAATTTTGCAGACCCTAGAATGTATTTTCTCAGCTGATGGGGATTTTCCTATCTTGGGAAAAAGCTTGGAAAAATATGTGACCAAACACTTAATTCCAGGAAATAATGACTCATATCAAGCACTTCCAGGAAATGATGGTTCAGAGTCATGTGAAATAGCTGCTGTCAAATGACACCACAAGTGGCCCACTGAGACACTCCAAGATTTGACTCAAACCCACAGCACATACATGTTTGAACTGGCCCCCCAAAATTATTGCCAGTGTATTTTTTAAATCTTATCTTTGTAGTTAATTTAAGTGGAGCTGGGAGGCCTTAAACCTGTGAATGTGGAGGGATGACTGCGCCACACGAGGGTGGGGATTTGTATGGAAGCCCTTCCCCAGCCACGTGGAACGATGAACACACCAAATGCAAACTCACACTGCCGGCACTCTTGGAGCCACCCAAATGTGAGTCAGCCTCCATTCAGAAGCTGTAAAGCCTCACTTATCTGAGAGACAAGGTGTTTTAGCTCGGGCATAGTGCCACACAACGTGCTGATGGCTTCCAGACTGGAGCTGGCTCGCACAGCCTGCCCAGTGTGGGCACAGCACCTGTCTGCACAGATATATATTCCTGGATGTGTCAGCATATGATGCCTGTTTATTATCATGGATAATCTGAATAGCAATAACCTCAAACATAAGCGGCATTTAACCAGGCATCCGGGTTAACAAGAGGTTGGCAAAGCAGGACTGTATATTCTACCAAATGATACGTTGGTTGCTTAAATCCTTATTAATTAACTCCTTCTGTACAGAGGGAAGACAGAGAAGCCCAACAGATTTTATTATTATTTTTCAGAGTACCAAGTAAAGATGCAGGTTGTGACAGAGCACCTGAGGAAAGCCATGCCCTCCTTTACTCCTGAATGGCCTAGCATCCAGCCCCAAAAAGTCCCTGGAAGACAGAGGCTGAAAAAGACCTTGCCCACATTTGTAAGGCATTGGAAGTGAAGAGATCCAAGCATTTCTGGATCTCTTTTTGCCTCTCAGGACAGATCAGGATCTCTGCATTATCATATCTTATTTATTACATACTGCACACTAGTTTACCCACATCTCTGAAAGTTTGTTATGCTAGCCTGTCATCATACTTTAAGTTTCCTACGGAAGAACAAAACCTCATGGACAGAGCAATTTATTTTAGCTATCCAGTGACCTGGCTAAAAAATTAACGTCACTGTTTTTGCAGCAAACATTTGCAGCGAGATTATCTGGCCACTAGGAACAAGGTTAAGATGCCAGCAAAGCGGCTGACAATAATGATTTTCTCACCTACAAACATGAAGTAAACTTCATTCAAAACTGTAAACTGGTAGCAAGGTTTTTATCTGAATCTCTCAGGTAAGTCACACACTTTGCTGCCAGAAAATGAAACTCATCATGAGTTTCAGAGCAAGAATTTTTGAAAATCAAGACCTGAACTGGCACCAAGAACAACATACAGTCTGATGTACTCTCAGCTAACGTGCCTAAAAGTGTAAGCATAATTTATAATTCCTAATTATCTACTGTGTCAGGAAAAAAGATTACTATCCAAATACAGTTCTACAGAGATGTTATCACTGTTCGCAGCCAAAATGTCTCCTTATTGTTTAATAAATTATAGCAATAAAATACATTTTAAAATAATTTATTAGAGCAGTGGATTAAATGACATTCTTTAACAGTAATATTTATAAAGAGTAATCCCTTTTGTTATTAGTAGTTTTTCCTCTCATTTTTTGGCAAACTAATCTGTTATACAAATAACAGGGTTGCGCTTTTAACACACACACACACACACAAAAACAACACTAACTTTTTACAGTAAAAGTAAGTAAACTCTCATATTAAAAAATAGATATTAAACCTAACAGCAAATGCTCCACATTGGTAATTATTCTGTACATTTTTCTTTCACTTGCATAAAGCGAAACTTAATACTTATATCCCTTCCACTATAACGTGCTGCTCATTGCAAAGATAAGAGGGAAAACTTTTCCCCGGAAAAGCAAAACTCATGAAATTAAATTTCTCCTCCCCTGACAAAGGCTGACTGCAACAACCCACAGCAACCTCAGGCAAGTCTCCTTAACACAGAGCCAGTGAATACAACAGTCCCTCAATAACCACACTCACAGCTGAGGGGTCTGGGCTTACAGTCCTGGTGCTTCCACTAAGAAGTACCAAGAAAATTTGCACAAAAATCTTACTATACTTAATGTCACTCCATATTAAACACAAAAGAACAGATGAAAGAAACACTCCCGCCCTAATGGCCAGGAATTAATTTATTTACACAAATTGTGTTCTATCCAAAATTCCAGTTTGTATAATGTTTTCATTAACTAATGAATGATGGACTAGAAAATCTACTTATTACATTTCAATGAGGCTTCGGAATGGGAGGATTTTCAAGTGCCATGAAGACAGGAAAAAAATCGGTCTTTACAAAGCAAAGACGCTGTCTAGAAAACTGAGAAAGTCCATATTAATGATCTGTTGTGAATAAGGCAAGTACCATACTGAGAAGTAAAAACAAAAAGAGATTGCAAGGCAGAAGTGAGTCTTTTCATCCACAAAAAAGGTCTTAGCTGAAATACAGAATCCAGCACTCTCTGAAAAATGTGGAAAAAGGCAGAGAAATGATTGATGAGAAAACATCAGGAAAAACTACAATAAATGGTCTATCAGTGGTAACGTGATAATGAGAACCTAAAATGCTATGTCCGATTGAAACAGAACTTTCCTATACTCATGGCACACAGAAAAAGAAGTCATGTCCATAAAATGCAGAAGAAAACAGCAAGGTTTTTTCCTCCTATCTAGCCAAGGTGTAATGATCATGGCCATTCCTCAGTGATAGTCAAAGATTCCTTTCCTTGGAGGATTGATCAATTATTAATTTGATAATAGAGATAGCTTTTAAACAAACAGAAAGTATAAAATAATATCAATTTTTTAGTAAAGTCACTGGAAGTAGTGTCAAAGAAAAATCTGAATTTCAAAAAAATACCTTACATAGGATTAGAGAAAGCAGATGATAGCAAAGTAACTCAACTATAAATGTTACGTAACACCTGAAAAATGCAATCTTATGGATCTCTAGCGATACACACACAGAGTTTGCATTTGTGAAAGCATCTGTCCCAGAGTGAAAAAAATTACTTAATATGAAAAGGAAGTCTTAGCATGCTAGAAGGGAAGATAAGATAATGCAAGAAGAAATAAATCCATGAAAGTCTCTGCTGAATGCCAAACTGAAAAAGTATATTGTATACAGTATTTTATCAAACTTCAGCCTAAACAAATGTCAAATGGAATAATTTCTTTAACAAATATGGGCAACAACTGAGAAAAAAGGGTTGCTCACTAGCATATATTTAGTCAAGATTAACTAAGGATAAAAAAATGTACTAAGAACAGATTTAATAACCCTAAACTGTCATTCAGCTAGTAGGAGGTATTCAAGATACAGCTAATAAAACACAAAAAAATGGTTCTAACCACCCACAAAAAAATCTCAGTAGTATAAAACACTGAAGGATGACCACTAAGATAAATGCTTTCTTTTGAGAGCTGCCTTGCAGTTAACCTTCTTAAAGAGTCTCCCAGAAAGCTCTAATCATAATACATTGCATTGCCACTTATCACAGTCAATTTAGAAGTGAGCTCTGTAAACACTCCTGCCTTACTCCCCACCTCTGTTAGCCTAAGAATAATTTTTTGAGCTTTAATAAAAGAACCCATGACAACTTTTTGGGAGGTGGGGTGAGTTCTTAGAAACAGTCCAATTGTAACCTAACAGAATTCCAAGATTAAGATTTATAGAAACAAGACCTTCTAACGAGAACTTTTACTGCCTTTACTACTTAAGCTGCTCTCCACAAAACACAGAAACGCAATTTAAAAAGTCACTATTAAAGCTAAATCAAGTCAGAAATGTTTGAACTAATGATATACAGTAGAGTACTCAGCCAGCTTCTTACATGCTAATCATACTGAAGGACAAAAAACCCAGTTCAATCAACTTTTTCACTTTAATTATTGTTTTCTTTCCCTCGTGACCCCCAGTATTCAACCTTAAGTTCAGTAGGAGGTGACTAGAGATAGACGGTGATGAGAGATCCTGTTTGAAACAGCTTCTCTCTGTCACTCCTAAAGCAAATAAATGGTTTGTTAAAACATGCTGTTAATCCATTATGGATGTGCATGCATCTTAGAAAATAAACTCCAGAATATTATTGGTATTTTAAAGCTTTTTCCGACAGAAAATTTATCTCCTCAATTGCTTTACAAAAGCACATTTACAGATTACTCCTTCTAAATGAACAATTATCTTGCACTGTATTCAAAGAAGGAACCCCTTTGAAATACTTTCAGAAGAAAAAGACAGCATGAAGTGGCATTTTGGGTTGTCCTGGTTCCCTTAACAGCAAACACAGACAACTGTTGATGCTCCACAGCCCAAACACACCGAGAAGAAAGGGCTGCTCCATTAAGTGTGGGACAGAAGGAGGGAGGACCTGCTCTTACAGACCCCACTCCACACTCCAACCCACCAAGCAATTTCCTCACATTATCTGAGTATCAAATCCTGGATTTTCCACCTGATCAAGTCTCCTGCTGGAAGCAGGTGTGAGGATGAAATATCAATGCTTACACTATGTGAGACAAATAGTCTCTATATGACACCTGGATTAGATTTATATTAGATGTATATTAGACTGAAATCAAGGAGAAAAGGGAAGACTCATCTGTTCCTAATGTGAAATTTCAGAGTAAATGGAAAGAAGGAAAAGAGAGGACCTGATTCTAAATAATCTCAGAGGAGTTTCTTGAAAAATCATCTTCCTTAACCACTTGTCCTTTTCCTCCATTTCACCTTGCCAGAGCCACAGCTCACTACTCCCATAAGCACACCTCTACTTACACCTCCCAATTAACTGTGTTGCCTTTACACTGGCAATTTCAAATTATTCACTTCTTTCCTTCTTAACAGCAATTTGAAATGTGCATATAGCTCCTTTCTTAAGGAAACAAAAATAATCCAGGTCTTAAAAGGCAAAGAAGGAACTTCATGCCCATCTTTTGGGGCTAATTTTCAAATAAGAAGTAGCCACTCAACTGCCCTTTGAATTCTTGAAACTTTTTCAAGCCCCATAACATTGCACTTCTGATGTCTCGATAATTTATATTGTAGAAATGACAGATAAGTAAAACAGATCGCCCAGAAAAGACACTGTGAAAGCAATTACATCATAGTTTTATAGATCATGCTTCAACAACCACTGCATTATCATCTCATTCAAATAGGCAGCATTGCTCACACAGGAGCAGATGGAAGAAGCTTCAGATTGTGTGAGAAACGCAGAGGAAAAAAGAATTCACAGTCCTGCAAAGCACAGCAGAAGAAATTAGACGACAATTATCCCTGAGTTTTGCAGCTTTTTAGTGGAACTGACTCCCGTTGTTCACTTGGCTTTGTTTGATTCTCCACAGGAATGACACCAGCACTGGGATAAAACACCTCTGCCTGCTTCGTGCCACAGCCCGAAGTGGAGCAGAAGTGGGGACTGCTGGGAAGAAGAGCAATGGGATCTGAGCACACGGGATTGTGTTACAGCACAACATGGCACTGCACAGGGTCCACCTAAGTCAAACAGGAAAACAAAACTACAGGTAATCTGTCACTGTCAGCCCCCTCATCCTTCAGCACCGCTTTTTTTGTTTATAGAAGACAAAGATAAAAGTGCTTTGGAAGAGGAATGGTTTGATCTTTAGAATCTAGTTCTTGGTAATGTTTTTGAACTGCCAAATAAAGGTTTAAGCTTGGGAAAAAAAAGTTACTATTAGGAGTTACTACTGTTTTAATGAATTTGCAGAGAATTCAAAATATATGAGTCAAAGACATATAAAACTGAGATGCAGAAATGCAGTATTAAAAAAAAAACCCTACCTCTGTTTTTTATTAACTTTTGTTAATTGCAATCTGTCCCTAATTTTGAGTTGACAATATATTCCAAATAACAATTTGTTACAAAGTAGATGGTTGTGTTGAAGAATCAGTGGGGCTTTTTTTCAACTTTTAATAAATGCTGATCAACAAAATTATCCACACAAATGAAAATACACAAAAATCTATTTCCCGCTCTTCCACTGGAAATTTAAGAAAAAGATTGAGCTTGTTTTGAAAGAAGTAACTTAAGGTCTTCCTTCTAATTTTCATAATGCTACAAAGAGCTGCCCTTCGGACATCAAACACAAAGCTCATAGAATCCAATGTAGATCACACTGAACTTGAAAATATGTCAGAAATTAGCTCCATTTTGAAACAATATATAGAAATAAGTATGAATATGTATGAGAATTTATGCCTTGAGCTTTACAGTGCATTAGAAGGCATTTTTGATAAATAAAATTGCCTGAGCACCTACAATTAACAGAATGCACTCTCTTGGCAGGGCATAATTCATCTTTGAGAACTGATCTGAGCACAGTTTAAATGCTCACTCACTAAATAGGGAGTCAGACCAGTGTGAACCAGTGCCATGTAAATTCCACCAGTCACAAATACATGTCAGAGTACAGCTCTGTATGTGAACCTTAGACCAAGAAACCCCTGAGATGTTTGAACAAACACCCCCGAGACACACACCCCAAGAAGGCTGATCTCTTCATATTTCAACTATTTTAATTTAGATTTGTGAAGTCAGAAACATCATTACCATTATTAACATGAGGACATTCATTACTTATTTCTACGCTATGAGTATGTGTTAAAAGTTACATTGCTCGTTAATTTGATTGATACAGGAAATTCTACCAATTATTACAACTCAACATTTTTATTTTATGAAACTATGTTTTTGTTCAATTTTCCTGGTTGATAAGGTATTGCTAGGTACAGAATAAACTTCAACATATCATTTCTGACAATTTCATTATATCTGGAACTACTGGAACAAGCCTCAGAAAATCAAGTATTAACACCACTAACTATTGGAGCCAACATTAAAAAAAAAATGTAGCTAGACACCTGAGTAAAGAAGATAAAGTTATTTCTTCTCTAACTAGCAGGCCACAATTCCTTCAGGTGCATGATATCTAAAGACCTAAGTGCCTAAGAGCATTTTATCAGAGAATATTTATTCAAACCCTGCCACCATCATTTTATCTCAGTGGAAAAAAAACCCCGATCTTCATTTTTAATAAAACACTGCACACTCAAAACACAGCATACAAAATTAATAACTATAAAATAGAAAAGTATCAGCAAAGACAATGAAAGCCTCGAGTAGGAACAAGACATTTTATATGGAAGGGGTGAGGAAATTAGACAGCAGCACACAAATATTTCTCTAATTAGTATCTTAAAAGATTGGGAACGAAAGAGATAGGATACCACATGATGTTATTTAATTATATGACTTCCCTGCTAATGGAGCTATTCACAAGCTTTGCCAGAAGCATGAAGACCTCACATAATTCAACTCTGCATAAAGAAGTTTCCTCATTGATCTTCTTTGGTGGGTTAACTGTTTCAAAATCTGTTTCCGACTAAGGAAACATTTAAAAAAAAATGCTTTTGTAGAGTCTTAGAGCTCTAAAATAACCCACACTGGCTCACAGTGAAGACACTTTGTGCTGACTGTCTCCAAGCAGACTGAAGAGGCATAAAGCATATCTGAACTGTATCAGGGAGAAGGTTTAGAGCCCACAGGACGGATGTTGGAATGGCAATAAGGAGTCATCACAGCAGAAATAACAGTACTGAGATATTTTAAGACAGTTCCATTGTAGCATGAATTGTAGCATGTTTAGTCTTGAAAAACAATTAAGTTCTTACAAATCACACCAAACTAACACATAAAGTTCCTACTGATTTCAATAATATTTCTGACAGTGTTTGCAAAACATCTTAAACTGAAGGACTTTTATTACAGGAAAAAAAAGGTTTGCTTTTGTGCTAAGATCAAGTTGGTTCAAATTCTACTATAAAAATGGATAATAAAATTACTTAATCCATGGGACTACACTGGTTACTGAAAATCAATACTTGATGATACTTTTGAAATTATTAAAATCAATGAACTAGAATTGAAAAACTATATGGCCCTTCCTGTTTGTTGGGTAGGTCAATCAAACTGGTTTTTCTTTCTTGTCAGTATTTTAACTATCATCCCTTTCCATTGTTAGAAAACTCCCTTCTCAAGCTATCAGCCAGGTTTGTGTCAGAAGTTAACTGGTCTAGTTGGGTATAATATGTTAAAATAACTGAGGTGAATCTTCTTGGGAAAAGAGGGTACTGAGATTTTCCAGAAGCAGCTGCCAAACACAGGTCCCATAGCAAAATCACCTTTCCCCAGGGATAGTCCTACAAGAGGTACGTTTGCAAGAATGCTTGAATTAATAAAGATTGCTAAATTTCTACAGTGGCTATGGTAGAAAAATCTATAAATTCCTTCCCAAACCAAAGACATGGACTGTCCGGCTAACAAAAACCAAGAGTGCTTTTGGAAAAATAACCAAATTCAGCAATTCAAAAAAACCCCCCCTTCTTTAGAATAAAATAGAGGACACATTCTGGGGCCTCTGCATGCCATGGTTGATTTGATTTTTTTAAACTATGTACAAAGTTTTACATTTACTGCAACCATGGATGAGCTCTGGAATCCAGGAACAACAACAAAAAAGAATTTCGGAGCAGGATTTTGAACATTACCTGAATCAACAGCACATCTGGAAAGAATTGTGGCAGAATCAGCCTAAGAAGTTGCTATGGAAAATGCTGGCTGAAATTGCTATCCGGGTGGCCTTGTGACTCACACAAATAATGGGATCCATTTTCAGATGAGCTGTCACTAGGAGGAGGAATGCTAATAGAAGTGCCATTGCAATGAGAAATGAAACAGCAGCTGTTAATTTCTGCAATGAGCAGAGATTCTGTACAGGTGGGAGGAAATAATGGCACCTCAGCTGCTCAAAGAAGCCAGAAGTAACCAAATCAAAGTCCAGATACAAAAGTGGGTGTAGAATTTTTTTTCCCTGTTACACAAAAGGGACCTACTTGGTCACTTCAACTCAACTCTGCAGGTACCTCTGCTGCTGAATGTGTTCTCCAATACAAAAGAAAATGCACACTCTCAGAACACAAAATGATGTGAAATATTCCAGACATTATTTGAAGCATATGAGAACCATGCTAGCTGGCTACAACGATACTTCCCCAAATAAGAAAGTAACACAAAAAATTGGCAAAAAGATGCTGGAAGAGAGAATGCAGCATTATCCTTTCTGGACTAGAAGATCAACCAAAAAACCAAAAATTCACGTCAGGATCGAGCACTAAGAAATTTTTTCTCCATCTGCCTTATTTTTTCAAAAAAGAGAGAAAGACATACAGGTTATTATTGTATTCATTACAAAACCCTGTGATTTAACAACAGAAAACAATGTTTTATTCAACAAAGAACTGAGGTATTTTTAAATATAGGATACACTGTGTAAAAATCAAATACATAAAATATTTAAAACATTTAAAACTACATTCAAGTATTAAAAACCTGGCAACGACATAACTTGTTTGATTGCTCTACTCTTTTTCAAGCTACTTTATGGACACTGCTCATGGTTCTACAGTTGAGGTTGACTTCAGCTTATCCTTAAGGCAGAGATTGGTATTATACAAAGTACCAAAGAACAAAGTATGTTTCTACCCAAATTACTTCCATGCATCTGAACATTAGTGGAATTTACTCTGTAATGAACAATTACTAACAGCTACAATTGTTTGGGAGGAACAGAGTCCATATGATGTTTATAAAGGCTGACATATTCAGTTCACATTTATAGGAAGCAGAGTAGCTTGAAGCAAGAGAGCTGAACAAGGAAAGCATCTTATCAGTGCTGACTACCTGAGTGAAAAGCAAATCAGCTTTCACACGTGTTGACAGTACCTCCAAAAAATAGGTTTTCTAAGAAGTCACTGTCTCAGCCACTCATATAATGAAGAAAACCATTTTTATTTCTCTGCAATCAATACAGTGAATAAAATACATGTACAGTATAATAAAAGGAGGAACTGCTAATAGGTATTTCCTCAACAGATATTTTTTCAACAGGTAGAATAACTCTCACTGGTTATAATCAAATCTTGGTGTTAGCCAGTGAATTTTTGATGGATCTGGAATACTACATGGAGAGTAATTTTTTAATTCTTTCCATTTGACTGTAATCAATGTCACTAGTTGCCAGCCTTTTGGCATCTGAAAATCTCTTAAGGATAATGTCCTACCCAGTGACCCGACTTGACACCCTTCCCATTCACAACCCCATGCTGCTCCCTCCTGTCTTCTGTCTTAGCAGGTACTGCTGCCACTTCCACTTAATCTCATACCAACAGCTCTTCTGCACCCTGCAGCTGTGCCAGCATTGTCACTCAGCCAGGAAGGTGGCTGGCTTGAAACCTCTGCCCCATGCACCCCAGTATCCCCAGTTCCAGCCAGCTGATACACAGACAATTGATGGGCAAACTGGATAAACCTACAACCTATCTGGCAGAGCTTATCAGAGCAGTTTACTCTGTGTAGTGCTTCATCATTACGTTTGTATCATTATCTGGTAACTAAACTAGCAGTCATAATACAGTAAAATGAATAAATCAGAGCACAATCAAAATCTGCTGAAAACAGTACCCAAAGTTTAACACTGTATTTAAAAATGACCAATTCTTGAACTGAGAGATGGGCAGAACCCCAACTGTGCCCTCAACTCCTTTCCAGAAACAGCTTAAATTCCTCCAAGGACCCAAGCATATGTTTTGATTGTTGGGAGAGGCCTTAGTTTTTCAAGTAACAGAATAGAGACTCAGTAACTATTTCCAAGTCCGCAAAGAAATGATTACTGACAATGACTACTGCACCTCACTGGTGATTTGCTAAAGATGTTGATAAAATTTGCTAGTTAATTTGCATTTTCTAAAGGTGGATCTAATATAAATCACCTTAAATTAATGTATTCCAGCAGCAAAACCTCAGCTGCTGCAGGAGAGGAGAGAAGCTACCAAAAGAACAAATAGCATTTCCCAACATTTACCAACTCACAGATCGATTTTCAGTTGTTACCTTCAAGGTGAACTACTGTTCTTTAACATACAATTACGAACCCACTTCGTAAACTTCAAATTACTTCATAATGTACATAGCAAAATATGTGCCTACATATTCTCTAAAAAAACCTGTAATTCAGCCTAATTGATTAAAGAAAAATGAAGTTATTGAAAAACATTCAAAATATCCCACAAATCCTTTTGGCACAAAAACTGAAATGGTGAGAAAGCTACAAAGGGCCATGAAACTCTTGGACTGAGTTTATTGTTTATGCCAATCAGGTAAGACCACAGTTCAGGAAATCCTCGTCAAGAAAATATTTTAAGTAAATCTCGTCAGCCATATACTGTGTCTGTATCCAGCAGAAAGTCACTGCTTCCAGGTGTTGTGTGATTATGTCCCAATAATGAAGATAAACATAACCACCTCTCTAAGGAGCCAGACCAGGTCACCCGAGCAGAATGTCCATGCTGAAACAAGGAACAGGAGAGTGTGCTGGCAGGTTTAGGTGACAGGTAACACTCACACACGAGAAACACAAGTCCTTTGCTCCTTGCTTGATCTATCACTGGCACATGGACCTGTGAAAATGCTCTCCTGCATCTTCACGAGCCCTAACCACAGTAATGCACAAGCTACTCTAGTACCGCAGAGCTTGAGGTAAGGATTAAGTTTCCTGCCAGGAAACCCCAGAAAAAATTATCAGAATGTGTCTTCTGAGTATAATAAAATAGAGACATTGAGAATTCCAGGCATGGCCTTTTCCTATTCAATATAGACAAGTGATAGTATAGCTAACTAAACCACAGCAACCCTCCAGAGTAAAAAAAATCCAGCTGCTAGATTTGGTCCAAGTCTAATTCTGAAAAGGGACCCCAAGGACTCTAGTCCTCATAAGGTCACCATGTGGTATCAATTGGCCTAAAGTGCCTTTCCAAGCACCTTTTTTTGTCAAAGAGTCTTGGTTCCCAATGCTACATGCAGCCTGCACAGCTGGCGCACATTATTCTTCAGCTCATCCAGACTGGGGGCCTGGTTTTAACAAGGTCACAGGATCAGAGGGCACAGCAACTCTCTTCTATCTCATATATTCTAGAGTTTCCTTCCTGTGGAAGTTGAGTGTAAAGGTGAGTTGATGGGATTACTCACAGATCTCATCCTTCAGAGGTATTCTCCATTCACAGACTTTCAGTACTGTCCATCAACAAGAGACTCTCGGAGAAGTGCAAAGCTCTGTTTTAAGAAAACATGTATTGCAAGGTGCCAGAGGAAAAGACCACACGTGTCCAATTCATCCTGGTTCTGGCTTCGTCCATCCCTTGCAGACTCTCCATAGAGGGTGCACCTCATGGGAAACTGGGAAGGCAGTGTGTCCAGAAATAGATCCTCTCCTACCAAGAAGTTCTCACTCCGGACACGGTCAGTTTAAATGAAAAATACAGCCAGCCTGTCAAGGACATCTGAGTGCATAAGGCCTAGGGATTGTGGAGACTTTGGCAATACAGTAGGAGAGGTGCCAGGGTAAGAGCTTAAGTGTGAATCAATGCAGTCCTAAGTCAAGCAGCTGCTTCAGATTAGCATCGCCATGGACATTAATCTTCTTCTAGAGCCCTTCCCAGATTTCTTTTGCATGGGGCCTAAATGATACACTGAAATAACCAGAACGTCTCTATTACATTCATCACGAAAAAGTGAACCCCATATTCAAGGGAAGAAATCCTTGAGCTGTTCCAGCTACTAATGACATTTGTTTAAAAATGAATTGTATTACAAATATAACAAATTGATATTTTCAGTCCAACTCTCAGTACTTTTACTTTCCAAATACTATTTCCATTGTACTCTCACTAGCAAATGTTTACACACCATATCTCAATTCAGAAAGACAACAAAGGAAGAGATTACAAAGAATTTCTCAAACATGGCTTCCTTTCTCTCCCAGGGTAGATTTGGCCAAACCTTCTGTACACGTTTGGTGTTATTCAGTTTCATTTCTTTTTAAGTTTTAAAACATTTTAAAGCTGAGGGAGATTAAGTCATAACATTTAAAGGAATTCATAAAATATGCAAACCCACATAAGGACACAAAATTTAAAACGAGTGTGAAGGCTCTGATGACAATTACATTGAAAGAGTTAATTACAGCCCAAAACAACGACTTCTGTAAGCTGCAAATTTACAGTTCCTTAGAAATGATGAGACTCACAACTGCAGTAGTGAAAATATTATTGCTTCTGTAAACTCCAAGCTCAAGTATAAAGTAGATATGTAATCTTCAACTCCCTAAACACTCCAATTTGGCCACTAAAGATGCTGTTTTACATTTCCAAACATTTTCCCCTGTCACTACTTTTTATACTTCAGTTCTCAGGTTGTAAGTATTTGTTACTTGCAAAGCAACTCCTTTTGAACGCAGAATCATGGGAGGCATTTGTTACTAACTGCTAATGCAGCCTGCCAAACAAAAACTCCCTGCTGGTGACATGACCACCTAGTGACCTCTAAAAATGTTTTAACAATGTGAAAAATATCTCCCTCTTGTAGGAAACAGCAATTTTTTAAATTAAATGTACATTGAATGTTCGCTTACATACAGATAAATGGTATTCAGAGTCACCTTCTCTGTTTCCAATTTCAATCTTTTGAAACCCAGCCCAAACCTAAATAAATAAACGTTGATACTAAGAGGAAACTAAGAGCTCAAGAGCCTTGTGATTTCACAAACAGCTTTTTTCCATTTTCTAAAATCTAAACTTCGAGCCAGACATAGAACAGGTAATGAAAAGAAACAAGTTTGGCAGCTCCTATGTGGGTCTAAGCTGAAAATATGTCAGGCAAAAATAAGTGGCTATAATTTGGCAGATTTAAAGTCTTTAAAAGTTTGCAGCTTGCTGGACTGAGGGGTTTTTTTAGTATGTAAAATTTGCAAATTGAAACACTATAACTGTGTTGAAAAGTGACTGTTACATAATGCCACCATAACCAAGCTTTTAAACATCACTTTACCACTACCTATCCCTCACGCAACAGTACCACAAAGAGAAAAATAAATTAGGATATCTACTTATAAGATAATGAACATCTAATGCTTAAATACGGTATATTTCTCTAATATTTGTTGAGGGTGCTTTTTTTCAAGTTACCAGGACACTGACAGCTTTCAAGCAAATCCTTTTCAGATAATTTTATCTCATTCACTTATGTCTTTCTTATTTAGAAGACACTGGATTAAAAAATACTGCTACTTGATAGGCTTTTTAACAAAATATAGGTTTCTGGAATATTAACCTTTAATTACTTCAGATCATTCATAAAGAACAAATTTGCCAATCTTACTCCATTAACATTTATGATTTTTACCAAGATTAATGAACTAGCTGAGGTTCAAGACTTGAATCTCTCTCCTACTCACAACCCTCTGTCCCTCTGATCCAATAGTGTACCAGGCTAAAACTGGTGCCACGAGACTGACCAAAGTCACAGCTCCTTCCAGGTCACTGCCACAACTGCACACAACTTCAAACATGACATGTACATTAAAGGACTTCAGTCCTGTTAAAAAAAACCACTTTCATCTTCTCCCATATTTAGGCTTTGAATGAAAAGTCAGAAAAGCTGAGATATTAGAGCTGAACAGCTGAAATACTGACATCACAAATAACCCAGAGGAACTTCCCATGGATTTTGAACACACAGAGTAAAGTCCTTGTTACACCGACATGTTACATCAATGCACAAGGGCATGCATTTCCTGATGTGTGGCTTTCAAGTATGGCTTTCAACAACTTTATACTGCACTAATTAGCAGTAATACTTATAAAGCATGGATAATTTTAATGGAGTTAGGAAGAACACTCTCTCTAGTACTCTAAGAGAATAGAACTTTTTATCTAGATAAAATTCCAATTCTGCATATAACATAATCAGCAACATACACAGGTTTTATACACAGCTACTAACAGCTTTTAGGTGAAGTACTCCTATAAGGAGTTCCTAAAACTTTTACTCCTAAACCTTATTCATAAGCTTCGGGGTCTGTCTGCTTGATTCTCCCTTTGTTCCAAAGGAAAAAGTGTTATTTACTCTCCTAGAACTGCCAAAAAGTACAAGCATGCATTTCAAGTTCTGAGGACCAGAACAGAATGCTCATCACTAGAATGAGACCTAAGGCACTGAATTATTTCTCATCTTTGACCCTGATCAAATGGTGATCAAATCTGGGAAAGCTTTTCCCTGGTTCCCACATGTGTCTGGAAGCAATCTGGAGCAAGGTGTTCTCCATTCAGAAGCGCTCTCAGCCAATATTCACCAACAGACATCTGATATAGACAGCAAGGTAACTACACCTCATCTCCTTTAAATTTGATGCAAGACACACTTGTGAAAAAAAAAAATCATAAACTAATTAAAAAAGAAAGATAATCTTTGTATTTCATTACTTTTGCAGCAATGCAGAATCTGCTGATTTATGTGAAGCGATGCCCTTTTGATCCTCAAACCAGAACACATTCCCAGAGCTAATTCTCACCTGTGATTTCGGTGTGCTTTTGCAGGCAATGTACAGAGGTTTACATCATGTTCCTTGAATCAAATCTCCAGCTGGTACACATTTTGTAAATTCCACTAAAAACACAGGGAATGTCCTAGTTCAGACTTAATGGTCTGGTACATAAACCCTGCACTGAGCCAAACTACCTTACCTTAAAAGTATAAAGATGTTATGATGATTGTCAGGATTGTATTTATTGATGCAAAATTATAAA
>VZTA01019805.1:0-26746 GCA_013398855.1 Mohoua ochrocephala
GTTTTTTTTGTTGTTTTTCTTTTGTTTTGGGGGTTATGGGGAATTTTTTGTTTTGTTTTTGTTTCTTTGGGGGTTTTGGGTGGGTTTTGTTGTTATTGTTTTCGGGGGGTTTTTTTGTTAGGTTTCTTGTTTGGTTTTATTTGTTTTGGTTTTGTTTCTTTTGTTTTGAGGGGTTCATTGGGTTTTTTTGTTTGGTTTGGTTTTTGGGGGGGATGGTTGGGGGGGGGTTTGGAGGAGGTTTTTTGGGTTTTTTTTACAATTCTTTGATAAGCAATTAACAAAAATAGGGAGTCATGAATATTATTGTAAAATTCTGGTCCTATTTTCACAGGTTTAAAGAGTTAAGACCAAGGTGATTCTAGTCAAATTAGCAATGATTAAAATCCAAAGCTTAGCTTTCTCATACTTGTGTTGGGAGAAGCAAAATTATACATACGTATATATATATATAAATCAACATGTAAATCATACAACTGTCCAAAAAGATTGATACCACTTTGAATATTGGTTTTCCTTTTACTCAGTAAAGCAATAGTTGATGGGTATAATTACTCAGCCTTTCTTAAGGACAACCTGTTGTAATATTATTTAAGGATGGAGTACCTCATGCTTCAACCTAGCACGGATCTCCAGAAGCCTCATAAAAGTCATGGTATTTACTGCAGTTCCTAAGTGGTGGACAAATAGTTTTTATTTGCTATTCACACACTTAATAATTGAAGAAATATAGGATTCACAAACAACTTAGGAATACAAGATTTTGCTTTTACCCCCCCAAGAACAAGTATAATGTTTTCCTCTTGTCTAAGTTTCACAGCCAAAATAATATCTGGAATCAGGGCACAATATTGCAATGGAGTTGCAAGTCATGTCACACAGCGTTGCTCTGTGCATCGGTACCAAATGGACATTTGTGCTTTCATTACAGAACATACAGAACACTTTTAGCCAGTGCTTTTAGGTCACCACCAGTTTTCTAGAATTATTCATTAACTGTAGAGTTGCAGACATTCATACAGTACTTCCAAATAAAGTAACGGGAATTACCACAATCCAAGCACAAAATTAATTTCTTAGTCTGTGAAATTGGCTAACATTTATCTAGAAATCAGATGTTTCTAGTGTTTTTTGCTGTAGTCATCAAAGCCAAAACAATTTATTTAAAACTGAAAGAAATAGAAAAACCCCTCCACAACAACCTCCCAAAAAACCCCAGACACACACTCAGGGCACAAAAAAAGAAAATCTGCCTATTCAGTAAATTAAAATCCACAACACGCCAAAGAGCCTGTATTTATATATTCACCACATCTTTCTCATCTTTATCCTATCTCCTCCAAAAGCCTAGGGATAAGAGCTGGTGGAAGGAGCAATACACACAAGGTTTCATTTCTAATGCATTTCTCATGCATTTTTGCTTATGTATATATATTGCTTGTGTACATATACAAAAGTTTCCAATTCATTTCCATGATCATTGTAAAATCTAGTCCGTACACTACACTCCAATGAAGTATCAAGTTTGCAAAACAGCAAAAATAAATAGAAATGCGTGAAATGGATGTGTGTGTACCTATCTGAATCCAGTCCTTCCTCCTGATCTGCAAACACACAGTACAGGAGCAGTCTTTACTCCTTGTTCATCGCTGGCTGTCTAAAAATTGCCATGGTAATCCTGAGGCCCTACAAAGGCATCAGCCTGGATGTTTATGTTGCAGAAAGCTGTCCATTGTGTGCAATGCTATTACTTAAAATCTCTGAAAACTTAATACCTGCCCCAAAGTCAGATTTGCTAAAGTAATTGGAAAATATGCTGCAGCCAAACAACGTATTTCAGAACTACAGCGTGTATTGTCTCATTTTCTTCCCGTGGAAAAAATAGATGAGAAGTAACAATCTAATCTTGACAATGAGACTGACTGGTTCAAAATTATTAGCAATAAAAAACTGGCGTAAGAGTAGCAGCTTCCTTTGGCTGGATTCTTTCTCTAGTGACAAGAGCACCACCTATAGACCTACAAAGTCATCCTTACATCGTGTTCGGCCCTAAAGCAGTTTAGCTTCTAGTCTTGAATAAGTGTGAGACGTTTCCGCTGTCACCAGCTATTACTTAAGAGCAGTGCAGTAATTTTAAAGAATTTTTATCGGCTAAAAGTGTGGCCTTATTTCCTTAAAAACAGTCACACTTTCAGAGTACGAGCTCAAGCAAAAAACTGTGTTGATAAAGAGTACGACAGATGGCTTGAAAGGGACTTTGCACATCACTGCCTTTTAGTGGTCCTTAAAAGCCAAACACACACAGAGTGATTAGTATACAGTAAGCCAAAGTTACCTGGATGAGTGGGTGTGGAAGCAGTAAAAAGGCTGGCTGCTGTTAAGTGAGCTTTAACATCCCTGCACTCTGTTTTGTCAGCTACACGTGCCCTCAAGACGCAGTATGGAGCAGAGTAAATCCATTACTGACAAGGCCCCTCATCCCACCAGAGTCGCTGAGGCTGCTCTGCTCACACAAAAGGTTCAGTCCCGAGGGACTTGTCAAGATTTACACCAGCCTTGGCCTAATGATAAATATGCTGGTAGCTGATAACACTTTAACATGACAGGATGTTAAAAATGTTCTGCTAATATGAGGGAATCAAATCAGTATAAGTCAGCTCACTTTCCTTAAAATGTCAGTCTTTTCACTTTATAAAAGCAAGAACAGAATTTTCTATTTCTACAATAGATATCAAGATACCATGAGGCTTTAGAAGTTAATTTAGATTAAAGAAGAATGGTGAAAAAATCAAGCAAACTGCTTTTCCAATAATCTAATGAGTGGACACACAATGAATGACATTGACTTATTCCTAATCACTGCGATAACTTCCCACCTTGGAAAAAGGTAAAACCAAACCAGAACAGAGCACTCTGCAGAAAAATTATTCTCTGTGGTTTTTTCTAAAAAACCTTATTTTGAAAGAGTTAAATTACAAGTAGCATTAGGCCTAGGCAAGCTTCAGTTTCATTTTGTGCCTGTTTGCAGGAGTGTGTAACATCTGCTCCAATACACTCTACATTTACATCCAAGCCATCTAACATAGCACAAAGTTTCCTCATCTCAGCTGCATGTCATGACAGAATACAAGAGGAAAAACTCTTGGATCATCTGTCTTTTTCCTGTCAAAATAGTGTGATATTAACATCAAAAAAAGCCTGATTCTTTGCTTAGCTAGTAGGAAGAAACACATAAAATTCTCTAGCATTTTTCTTGATTTGAAAGAGCAAATTTAAAAAAAACCACTGGATTTGCTCGATTTTTTGTCATCAGTTATATAAGTCACCTCATTAAGAACAATCAGACTCCTTATGTGCAAATTTTAGGCAGGGATTTGTAAAGCTACAGCAATTAGTGCTACAGTTACGCAGTTCTTATCTGAAGTGACGAACAAAATACAGGGGGGTTTAGCAGTCAAAGTCAGACTCACCGCAATGTAAACCAGGTTCCCTGGTTTATTTCACTAGGATTAAAAGGTTGTGTATTGTGTACTCTGAATAAAGTCCTTGAAATCATCAGTGCTCATTCACTGCTGTTCAAGACTGCACATGACCAAAACCAGGATCTAGACTTAGATACAAAGCCTTAGAATCAAGAATCAATTAGAAAATAGCTGGCCAAGGAAACCTAGGAAAACTGGCTGGATCCTAAAGGAGATAATAGTAATATTTAAGAGTATAGAGAGTTCAGCTTGCTGTTGGGAAATCATAAGGAACACTTAGAAAATAATAAAAAGAATTTTCATTTTCACACAACCCTGCGAACAATACTCAGTGCTTCAGCCAGAAATCAATCAAGATCAGGACTGTCTTTCACCCATAAGCACCTCAAGATGCTTTAGCAAATGCACAGGTGTTGAATCTTGGTCACTGCTGAAGAGTTCAAAGGCAGTGACCCCAGTAAGTGGAAACTGCAGAAAAGCAGACGAAACAGAGAATTGTCATCCACGCAAGTCCCTGCCCATGGTCACATAACTTTTTTTAGAAGACAGAAGACTTCAGACATTATAACCAGAACAGAGGAATACCAAAAAAAAGAAGATCTCTTGGCCTAGATGACAGTATCGACACACCAGGAAGATGTCCAGGTATTCCTAAGTTAAAAGTAATTTTTAAAAGAAATAAAAGAGTAGCTTTTCAGATACTTTGCAAAGCTCCTTCACCTTCTGAGAAAGGGAGTTATCACTGGCACATTTAAATGAGCAATGATCTGTCAGGTATGCAAAGACTCTTCATAGCATAGCAGCTAAGGGCTTATACAATAGAAACCAGCAAGGTTTGAAAGTTGAAAAACAGGAAGCTGAATGGCAGCTGATGTAGATAAAATGACTGGTTTGGAAAGTCACCCTTGCAGCAGCGATGCTGCCAGGGATGAGCAGGAAAGCACGAATTTGCCAAAGGTAGAACTCTGGAGTTATGAAATGATGGGATTCTGACTGGGAGTATCAATTGTATGAATTGATGGGTCAGGGTGTGTCATATGAATGGTTATGCAGAAAGAATGTCAAAGACCTACAGGTGGCCTCAAGATGACATGCCAGGCAAGTTCTGTCAAGGAGCCATGATTCCTACATGGAACAGTTGTAGGATTCTTCAGAGCTTGAATCAAGCTGCTGCTTCACTCGTGTGCCCTGTGAAAATTTAGGCAATTCAAGTCGTTTTCTTCTAATACTGTATTAGACTTTCGACTGATTTAATATAATTTATTATTTAACAGCAGTTTAACTTTCGAGTCTCTTTTATTAACTTAAGGACATAACTAAATTTAAGTACTGAAGAATTCACAATGAGAGGCCACTGGAGAATGCAGTGAGATTACAGTTCTAAGAAAACAACAGTCTTCTGATTTGTTTATATTAATTAGCAATAAACTTATAATAAATCTATGCAATCAACACTAAATTTGTGAAAATAACTGGCAGAGAGAATGACTACCTAATGAGAGCTCAATAGAGAAGACTAAAAAGTAAAGGTCAGAAGCTAATGCGTCTAGAGTCTCCTACAACCAGAAAAGTCAGGGTGGAAGAAAAGATTTTAGTTACTTTTCTCTTTTACACAGTAGACATTTCTGATGACTGAAGTTACCAGGAGAGACAAACCCTCAGACTCTTATATTTAATTCTACCCCATCCCATTTATATTGGGAATTGTTTCCAGAACTCTATAGAAGAAAATACCATTTTTCTAGCCCAAGCAGGAGAAACCCTTTTCTCCCCTAAGCCAGGCTCACACTGAGGACAGCTATTAGATTTCCTTTTGATGGATTTTTCTCATGTATTTAATCCACCAAGGGTTAGTAGGCTAGTTGCAGGAAGTATATTTGACAACAACTGAGTTGTGATTATCGCAATCACGACTTTCTGCTTTTGCCTGCTCAGGCAGCAAACAAAAAATATTGAATCTGGACCATTGCACAGCAGGCCCCTGGAAAACCCTGCAAGACGTGTGTGCACTTACATTCGTCAGGATTTTTCAGAAAAGATGATGAAATTTCTTTTTAGTACAATGTCATGGACATGATCTGATTTTTGGCACAGATGGAAATAAATTGCCAGCAGTATCAGAAGTCAGGAAGAGCACACAATTCAATGTCACTTCCGAATCAATGAAAAGCATTTCAAGTTTTCTAGCTGTCAAGGTTTTCCTTTAACACTTGTCACCATACACATACATAAAATATAGACAGCATTTTTTCTGTATCATTTATTACTATACTTTATAGATAGATATATTTCTTTATTTTATATCTATAGGTAGATATATATGACAGCTTTGTACTTGAGGGACACCATGACTCTGGACTTTGTAAAATTGTACTTCAGTGGTGGTAAAACATTCCCTATTCTTGCTCAGTCCTAAATAGCCATGTTCAGAATCTAGTAGTTTCAGCTAGACCCAGAAGCTGCTGTTTGGAAGTCTGTCTTAGTTCCACATTAGGCATAATTCTGAATACAGATGAAGCAAAAGAGGGGAAACAAAAATATAGTAGAAAAATTAACAATTCCTGTTCCTAAACACGCTACAATTATTTCACAAAGTTTTGTACTTCCCTAAATCAGACTGGGCTTGGTGTATTTTGAGTGCTTTCATGTTTCCAACTGTCCTTGCACCAGGATTCCTTGCAAAGTAGAGTATTGCTCAAGTTGTTAGTAGATTAATCTGACCTAGTTTAGTATTTGAAACTAATTCTCTTCAAAAGTCTATCCAGAATGACAACTCAAGGAGATCTTGAGCTTAAGAAAAAAATCCAACCATCCCACAGGCCTTTTGGCAAAGTTCCTAAGCTTTTCTTACCCAAGTGTTAAAATTTTGGACAGACATAACATCATTATAAGACAGTTAATACAATAAGTGCTATAATACAATTTGGAACAAAACAAAAATCACACCAAAAAAAAATCAATTTTACACTAGGCTAGCCAGGACATTTCACAAAGAATTCCTATGTATCACAACTCAGAGTGCCATAAAATTGAAGTAGAATTAAATAATGTCTCGGTGCTTCAAATAACAAAAAAGCAGATTTAAAATTATATTTGTCAGGCACAGTAATCAACAGTGGAATGTGAAACACATAAAGACTATAAGAACAGAATTAATTTACAATTTAAAGCAGGTATTTCCATGTTTGATAGCATAAGCAAGTAACTAGCTAGCAATTTTTGTTCAAATTAAGTAAAAAAATAGGGGGTTTTTAGATTTATTTAAATGAGAAAAAAACCTAAAAAATAGGTAAACTATTTCTTGAAGCTTGAAAACTTATTTATTCTGAAACATGTTCAGGCTTTGGAGCAAAGTAAGAGCAAAGCCAACAGAACATTAGCAGATTCTAAGGGGAGGTTTTATAGGGTGGGGTTTTTTGTTTGGGGTCAGGGTGTTTATTTGGAGTTTCTCTAAGCGGTTTTTTTTTTAATGAAGTCACTTCAGAAGACCAAGATGACGTTCAAGTGCCAGCCACAACAAACAAAGTTGCATTCAATCTCATTTTGAAATCCCATTCATTTAAGCTTTACCTTTTTAGGTCTGTTTCTCATAATTTTGTATATGTAAACAGTAAAACCACGTAAAAACAACAAAAGGGGGTTTGTTTATTATGACTATTTCAACTGAAAGCATTTCAAATTAAACCTCTGACTTAAAGAGCATTTGCAAACCAAGAAAATCAGCTGGCAGAACTGAGCTGTAAAACACAATAGTGGCTGAAGTGGTTATTAAAATAAAGAGCTGTACCGAAGTATCTTATCTATGGCTGCAGAATAATTGCTTATCCAAACCAGATATTTTCCTCCTAATATTTGTAGACATTGTACAAAGGATGGGAGTAAATGGAGAAAAGCACTGAATCCAGGCAAACTGACATTGGCGTGGGTGGATGTATTCCAAGAACAATAAATGCACCACTTCCAACCCATGGCCCCTCTCAGGGCTCAGACATAAAGCACAGAGAAAGTCACTTCTCTAGCTAAAAAAAAAGCAAGAAGAATGGCTTTTAATTTCAGCTAAATACTTTCTTGTGCAAGTTCTCATGTGATTATTTCATCTCCACTGGAATTACTCACTGGCATAAATGATAAACTCAGTTTTGTTTCTTTTATGTTTTTAATCTAACATCTTCAGCCAGATAGCCATATTCAGCTTTCCCATTACTGCTGTCAATCTGGCTGTCTGGGGGAGCTGTGGATACGCTCCAATTAAAGTGTTTATTGAATATCTCAACATAAAAACATGTAACATCACACCTGTCTAGCACTATAGTACACAAGTATTGTGGAGCACAAGTACCGTGTTAAATAAAGTCTGCTCTCAGGCCAAGTGTTACTAGCAGAGAGATGCTTCTGGCTCAATAAAAACAGGCCATTTTCTAATAGTGTTGATGCTTTGTGGGACTACCGAAAAACAGAGGCTAGACAAAATTAAGAGAATAAAAAGCAGTTACATTTATCGAAGGGCCTTCAGGTACTTTAGGGCAGTCAATGTAAGAGCATCAGTGTAAAGAGCATGAATATATGTTTATTGTTAGACAAGAACTTTGTCTGTTTGTCTTTTAAGCAATTCTAAACAAGTTCACTTATCAAAAACAAGTGTGATCCTAAAGGATACATGATGTCCATTTACCCATCAGCTTTGTATCCATTAGACTTCAACTAAATTGATGCATTTTAAACTGGCTTTTGTACCCCTGATAACTGTGGGTTCTGAAAGAGTAGAGACTTTAATACACTAAGCTTGGTGTATAAAAATAAGGCATCTGTTTCTATCAGAAAAAAATAGGACTAATTTATAACCTCAATAATTATGGCATAAGGAAATCTCAAGCTGTTAAATTTTTTTTGAGCTTCCCTAAAAAATTACGTACAACAATACAGTACCCCAACAACAGTAAGAGAAGGTGCACAGAACAAGGTAAGATCACGGTTTGCAGATGCATAAAAATGAACTAAAAAACTAGATATGAAATTTTCCAATTCAGTTCAATTGATGTAACTGTCCTTATCATCCTTTCTGCTGCCAGCTAGGAAAATGTCCAGAGCATGTGTTTAAGCAGCAGGCACTAAAGCCTATGTGCATGTTTGACTAGTCCTGGCAATGTGCACAAACCCAGGCTCTGTCCACAGGTGAGAGGTAGATGCTCATTCCTCCTGAGATACATCTGAAAAAACATTCCATGCCCTAAAAACAGAAGGAATTTACACAGGAGGCAGGTAACAACACATAATTTACATGGGAGGCAGCATCACTTCATCCTCCTTTGACTCCTTGCTAGGAGTGATTTCTCATCAGGCTGCCAGGATGAGCTGCGTGTCAGGGGAAGACAGGTCTTAAAGGGGGAAACTTCACTGGCCTAAAACGTTCTGGCTTAAACACTCAGAATTGTTTCAGGGACAGAACTCGACTATATGTCAAGGTAATTCTCACCTCCATCCTACAGGTACAAGAGGAAAGAATGAAACTCACTAGTTTATTCTATCCTTGTTGAGTTTTTGTTATGATGCTCAGGTTTAGGAAAAGGAAGCTTCTTGAATGAAAAAACAGCTGCTGGAAAGAGCAGTATTTGCCTTGTAACTATGGCTTGCAGGGAACAGAACACTCTTGCTCACAAAGGGTAGAAAAACTTAGGTTTGGGAACTTTGAAAGGCATTGGATAGAATGAAGCTGACACAAGCTGGTGGCCTTGAGTCCTATGTGAGACACTGACTCTGTATTGTAAAAGCTGTACAGACACACTGCCACCCTGGGCATCTGAAATTAAAATTGAGGGAAAAGAACGTCAGTTTAGGAACTCAGGTATTTCTGAACAACACAGGAACATAAAAGGTTTCTCTTCACCTCGGAAGCTGTGCCCATGGTGGAACTTGTGTGACTCCCTGAGGGGTAGGCCTGGAGCCCCCCAGCTCTGCAGCAGACACCGTGCAAGGGTCCCTGCCCGTGAGGAGCACACTTGGCACCAAAACCACAACTCAGGCCCTGCTGGGAGATCTGCAAGACATTTCACATACTTTGGCCGCCTCAAAGTGCCCTGCTCAGTAACAGCCCAAGCAAAACACATCAGAGGACAAAACACAATTGAACCCTCTCTCTCGGACACCCCAAACATCAGAGCACACACCAGGAAAATGAGTAAAAACAGATCTTGACTGCTTTCCTCAAAACATAAACATTTCAATTAAAAAAAAAAATAAATCATAATTTACCTTCAAGTATCCTTTATAAATCAACCTGAAACAGTCCTGGTCTCTGGAGCTCGCTGAAAATGCAAAACTCACATCTCAGGGAAGGGATAGCTTTTTCATGTAGGTCAGCAGGAAATGGAAATTTTCTGGAAATTTGAAAATTATCATCACCCCCTGAATGTTTGTGCAAAATCCCGATGTGTAACATCCAGGTGTTTTGCAAAGTCACCTGGCTGCAAACCTCCGCCTCCAACAAACGAAGTGCAACTCAGCTATGAGGATTTTTCTGTAACATCTTTATAACATAATAGGTAATTAAAAACAAGTTATGTTGCCTAGTGTTCTAAAATAGGTTACCAACTGCATGCAGTCACCGCTTTAGACTTTGGAGTTTTTAAAAGTAAAAAAGTCCACTGCGTAAAACATTGCCCAAAAAAACCCTTGCAAGGTAGGTTTAATGAATCTTTCATGGTTCAATAAGCCATTGTATTAGGTCATTCTCCTGATGAAGCAATGTTCCAATCTCATTATATTTAGTCAGAAAGAAATAAGCTGCTAGTGTTATTGGATTTCTTATAATTAGTTAAAAAGCAATTTTTTGGAATTTTCTTTGCTCATAGGGTTTGAGGAGGAAAAAAAAAAAAAGTTGAGACAAGTAATACTGTGCTGTATTTAAGTAAAATATAGTGCTCCACACACAATAACCATTCCCTGCCATCCTACAGCTGGGATGTGCTTTAAGCTTCGGGCTAAGTCAGCCTCTTTCTACTACATCTTTCCTTCCCCCTCCTGTCATCTCTACTTTTCCAAACAGCAAACCTGAGAACAAGCTCAAGTGGCTGAAAGCTCTAAAGGAAAAGCACCAGGCAGTCCCTATAGCGGGTGGTAATTAATAGAAAGTGAATCAGTTGCTTTGTATAGGGGATAAAGAAAAATCCCAGTCAGAATAACCTGCCTCATCATGGCATTGTGTTCCCAACAGAAATTAATTTTGTGAGCTGTGGGGGTTTGAAACAAACATGTGAGGGCTAAAAAGACCTAATGCCATCATCTCAGCATGGAGAGGAAGATTGAAAGGTACTTTCAGAATAATGGTTTCAGTCTCTGGGTAGGGACAATGTTTTCCCCCTGTGGTCTTTATGAAAAAAGAGTAGAATAAATAGTGCCACATGTCTTCACAGCTGGAACATCTGTGACTGCGAGGTTGGCACAAATTTATAATCGTACAGGACCACATGAATCTAGCTGTAATTGACAGACATGACCGTAATGACAAAACTCTACCGATTTTCCCTGGGACCACCAGAGCTTCTCAGGCTTGAAGTACTAAATTGTGTTAAAAGAGCATGAGATTCCTCAAGCATTCACAGAGAAATAAAGTATTCTCACATTTTACAATCTATACCTAATTTTTCATATGAGCCCAAAGGGCAGCCTGCACAAGTTGATACAAAGGCATCTGATGAAGGTTGCTAAATACACAGAAACTCATTAAGTGCCTGCTCCAAAAGAGCTGGAGTCTGGAAAAGCCTTTAAAAATACCAAACATGCTTTGCCTGCTCCTGGGTAGAAATCTGCTTGTGAACACTGCTAGAAATGGGCTCATTGAACTCCACGGAGCTCTCTAAGTTCTTGTTTCACATGAGATACAACGTATGTAATTGCAAATCCTTGTGTGTAGGTGATAAAGCTGCACATCCACAACACAATAAATGCTATTTTATAAAACTACAGCTTCTTATTCAACATACTGAAGGCACTTAAAAGTTTTACAGTGAAGCATGAACTATATTACCCAAAGTAAACAGCATGAAAACACAACCGGTAGGAGCAAAAACCCTTGCAGATTTTCAAAACCTCCACTCTCCTCCCCACATTCAAGTTTCCTCTAGACTCAAGATTATTCTAGTACAAATTCCTAAAGACATTATTCCATCTTTATACCAGCCAGTGTTTTTTTATTCTCATTAAAAACTATGTTTTGCAGGAAAATATTTCCCAATAGAAAACCCCAAAATATTTCACAGACATACTTTATTTAAAAAAAAAAAAAGTTTGCTGAGGAATTCACAAGCGTGCCATGCGTAACTACAAACCTCTTTCAGCTCTGATCAAGACATCTGTATTTATACATTTTAAAAATTAAAAGAAGTCTTTTATATACTGGATAGAAGCTTGGGGGGGTTTTTGTTGTTTTTTGATAAAAAGGCATGCTGTGATAAGATTGGAAGATTTGTTTTCATGGCTTTGTTTCTTGCCTTGGGGAGTCCTGCCTTTTCAACGTATTTGCACAAGAGGTTCAGGGATACACTGATCCACACTCTGAAATACTGCAGAGATAGACAGGGACCTGCCTTCCCTGTGTCCTGGATTCCTATCCCTCATTCACACTCCTAGAAACGCTTTTGATAACAAGAAAACATGTTGAATTCTTTTCAGTACTTGGTAGCACCACTGCTAAATTCCAATATGAAATAAAAAATTTGCAACTGGCTTGGATTTACATCCAAAAGAAACAAAGGCACAAAACTGGGGAAGGGTGAAAAGCCTCCCATGGAAGGAGTCATGCTTTTGCAATGCCCGAATGAAGGAAGGCACACGAATATTTTCAGGAAGACTGAACGCAGAATGCAAGCATTTGGAGATGGCCGAAGTTTCAGTTTGCTCACTTTTCCACTATTTTTGCCCATGCCCGGTGACTTCCTGACACCACATCGTCTTAAAACAGAACTGCCGTTCTAGGGAGGCTGTTCTGAATTATTTCACATGACCTTAGTTTCTAAAGAGTCTGTAGAGCAGTATCAGTTGTCTACTATACTACAGTCATTAATCTAAATTGTAATTATTATTAATGCAAACCTATTTATGAACCAAAGCTATTCCCTTCCGTTTCTCTGTCCCTTTCAAACCTGCTAAGAGCTATATAACTAAGCATAGGAGTGCCCTCCTTCTGTGCACTCTGAGAAGTCAGTGGTGACTGCCTCATCCTCAAACAGGTGATTGCAAATTCAGAGCAGGGCAAGAAGTTTAATTCCAGCTATTGAACAGCTTCTATAAAAGAAAGGGTTAAGTAGACAAGGGCACTTCAGTTTGGAGAAGAGGCAGCTGAAAAAAAGGTAAAAAACAGACAGCTGTGAATGCAGGCACTGCACAGAGAAGGTGAACAGAAAGCAATTATTCTTTTATAGAAGAACATGGAAACACCAAACTAAACCAGCAGACTGAAGACTCAAAATGAACCAAGATTCCTCACAATGTGCAAGGTGACAATTCTGGACAACCTTATGTCCCAGGTGCACAGCAGGGACTCTTCCAGAGCCAAAAGACTAAACTGGAAATCTCCTTAACTGGATTTAGCACATGCTTGCAGCTTCATTGTGTTCAGAGACGCACTCACCATAGAGGTAAAATCCCCTGGAAGCCACACACATCACACTATGGAACAAGTAATTTCCTCTTAACCCATTTTAGTTCCTTTGCAGTGACCCAAACAGAAGAATGCCAGCAAGGTGGCTTTTTCCCCAATATACCTAATCTTTCTATACATTAAATTTATTCCCAAATCTTTTTAACAGAAGGGTTTTAATTATTACTTCTACCACTTAAAAAATTAAACAGTTTCAACCATTTCCTTAAAGATCACCGAAGCAAGGCACTGTTCAAATGAAGGAGAAGCCTGTGACAGTTGATGTCATCATGACTGTAATGACCACTGGTATATTTAGTGCTGACTCAGAAATCCTGCTGTGCTGGTTACTCTGCTCACTGTGACTCAGTGTTGGTCTGCTGCACAGACTGGGCATGGACTGCACCACCTGCAAATCACAGCCCTGAGGGAGAAGGGCCTCTGAAAGACTTCTGGTTTTCTTCACGGAGAGTTCACTTGCCCCTGAAGCCAAACACAGCACTACAACTCTGCTGAATGCCTGGCACAGGAATTGCTTGATTTACACGATTGTTTGACCTCATCACATACATCCATAACATTTCTAGGCTGATACAATTAAATGGGGCTATTTTTTAAAATTTTCTCCATATTCAAAATTTGTTCTGTGATTTAGATGCATTAGCAAGAGCAGTATCAACTGTTCCCTGGCAGTGTAGTTGAGCATATTCCTGCTACTAATTCAGCACACATCCCTGCCATTACCCAGGGAATGCAGTGATTAGGCAGCTTTCCAGTAAACAGTCCTTAAAACAGTTCACAAAAATTCCATTTAGAAAAAGCTTTGTTTCTTGCTCGAGAATTTGATAAGATATTGCAATAACTGCTTAGGGATATATTTCAAGTCCACCAAGTGAGTTAAATTCCATTTCCACACACTATGATTGCTTTTGCAGTTTAAAATACTATAAAGTAGTTGTTGTGTATGTATAAGATGCAATTAATTTGGGTGTTGCTTTTCTTATAAACACACACTTATAAAATTCTAAAACCATGGAATTAAAAAAGGGTGAAAATATCCATAGAACAGTCCACAAAAGGCAGATGCTCAAGTAGAAACCTCATGGCATTATCTGAATCAGGACTTGCCCAGACCAAAAACTGTTCTCAGTAATGGAGAGAACACAGCCTCAAAATGTATATATTCTTTTGACATTCCACCCGAGGTAACATCCTTAATTCACAGGTCCCAGAAATAACCAGAAACAGTCCATTTTATAGACTGCAAGGAAATCAAAGAAATACTAAATTTTTGCCACAGTAATTGTTAAACTTAGAGCATCAGTTTGTTATCTACAAACGGAAAGCATTTAGCTTGTTTTAACAACTTTCTATAAAAGACAAGATTCAATTGCAACATTTATTATCTGAAAGTGTTTTGGTCAAAATAAAAATGAAACTCAAAATTATGATCCTTTTTTATGATAATAGCTGATACTTATTAAGCAATAAACTCTTGCTCTCTCCTATTTTTATTCCCTCAAAAAAGCAACATAAACCAAAATGCAATGTAATCTCATGTTCAGGCTCCATTTTTTATTTGTTGTTTTGAGAAAAGGCTTTATAACAGCTTCACTGAAGGCTGTTTAAGAAACTAAATCTTTCTAGTTTAATAGAGTAACAAGCTGTATATGAGAGCATCAAATGAAAAGGAAAATGAGCTGTCACAATAAAGTACTACTGAAAGCCTTAGTACAAACTGCATGACGAGCTAAAACAAAAAGAATTATTTTGTTCCTTTTGCTTTAACCAAGGTCTTAACATTTAGGACATGTAAACCACTGCCATTTAAGAGCCAATCTCTTTTATAACTGTAACTAGCCCCAGCAAACGTGGCAAAAATGGAAATGTTCTCAAACGGTCTTTGCACATGCACTAATCCAGCCACACTACATTGGATGAATCTTGTAGTCCATAATACTTTACATGCTTACATAATGACTATAATTCAGAACCTTGCAATCCCGTTTCCTAAGATAAATTAACGTGACAAAATTATTCAACCTCCCTTTTCTTCTAAGGGTAAACGCAAAGCAGTTTGCCGCTCACTGTAGGTTTAAATTTTAATCCAAGAGCTGATAGTTTGCAAGATGATTACAGTCTTTCCTAGGAGTGGAGTCTATTTCAAATTAGTGGCTCTAAACATCTAATAAAGTAATTATATTCGATGGATTACACTCTACACATAGTTACAACAAAGTATTGCATTATTAGGCACCTGTCTGAAAGACTTGGCAGTTTCACAGTGAAACACTATTCCAGTGGATGCACTTGGCTGAGGTCACTGCCCTCCTACCATCACAGTCGGGGGTCTGCCATTGGCATAACATTCCAGATGGAGAATGCCAGCAATCTTAACCACTTAGCAAAACAAGAGGTAAGAAGGGAAATGCATTAATATGCTGTTCTTATCGCCTTTCAGCTGACAGAAGTTTTGCATGCTTAAAAAAACAAACTAGTTTTTCCATGACCTCATTCATCATGAATACTAATGCTTTTCTTTAACACAACTACCATGTACAGGGATATACAACTTAACTTCTCCTTTGACAGAATAAATGCCCAACTTTGCATGTTTTTCTTTACCCTGTTTCCTCGGATCATAATTCTAAAATCCTTTTTGATTTTTACGCCATTTCCCTGGTTTAATTCTTCAGTGCTGTTAGGTGAAGCACCCCTCTCTGTTCTGTGAAGCTACACTGAGTTACAGCAGCTGAAAATCTGGGGATTGCCTAGTATTTACAGCTTTTCTACCCTCCTTGTTCATGATTAGATTTTTAAAATGCAGCATTTGGATTCATTAACATTTACAGTTAATTTCACTGATATATGACTAATAGGTACAAAGCTGGGTCAAACTCCCTCAAGAGGGTTTGACGCTTCCTTCAGGAGGACCAGAATTCAACCCAGGGTTTCATTTTCTGTTTGGCTGCTTTTAAAAGATTATTGCGTCTTGCATTTAGGGTTCTTACTATGGACCTTACAGGCACTGTAACTACAGAGGGGCCTTATATTAAACAGCCTAATCCTGCTGAAGTAGCAAAGCATTCCAACACTCATTCCACAGAATGGACATTTGGCCTCTGGAGTACAACAACGACGAGAGCGTGAAAACGCAGCATTAACAACTGCTTCATAGCAAAGAGTAAATACAATCCAAATCTTGCTATTTCCTTGGTAAGATCACAAGCAATGAGACAGTGAAAGCAAATGTTTTAGACTTGCAACCCATTTCCTTGAGGTGGGACATTTGCTGATTGCAATGGGTTTCAGTTTAGAACTGAAGGCATGCTTTTTACACCATTGTGATTAGACAGATGCTACTTGATGTCCCTATTTTAAAATTAAAATAGCAGGCAAGTGGGGTAAATAGAGGTAAAAATTAAAATTTTCAATACCTGCTTAGACCTTATTTTCAGATATCCTCCAAAATGGTAGGGAACAGCACCAATGAAAAACGTGTTTGCATTAACAGGGCCTGGATGGACTATCCCAGTTGGTTGACACAACCACTAACACAGATGACGTGAGAGGTTTAGCAACACAGTGTTTAAAATTCAAGCAGAAGTCCTTCCACCAGAGTTTCACCCAGCTTTGGGAACAGACCTTCTGTTTGCATCATCAATTTCTTTGTTTTCCAGTTGAGTTGCCAAGCAGCAGGTAGTGCAGCATCACTAAAGACACAGAACTGTAGCACTAAGCAGCTTGACTGAAAGAGCTTGCAGCTCAAACCATCAGGAACACCAAATGAAAGGCTGGGCTAGTTTTCTCAGCAGTCTGGTTGTGGCAGTCAGACCTGAAATTACTCATTGGAAGCGTTCTCTCTAGGGTCTGAGTCAACTTCCGTATATTGGAATATATCTATAGCAAACTGATAATGCAGCTTCACAGAATGAATCACAGAAAACCTGTGCTGGAGCACTCGGAAGTCAGAGGGGGCTTTAACCTCAGTCGCCAGCCTCAGTTATTTGGTTTGTCTCCCTTAACCTTTATTCTTGCCCTTTTCTCCCAGCTTTCTACCACCAACTGTGATATCAAATCATACTAATTAATCCAAATAATCAGATGTGCTATAATTTGCTATTATTATTTGCTATTATATGTCTTCAAAGATGGGATAAATCCATACTTGTCATTCCTAAAAACAACTCCAGAGTAATTACAACCAGACAATGCAACACTGTCGTACTAAATTATTGCCTACAGCCATGGGTGTTTCTTGATAGCAGTAAACACGGAAGAGGAAATATCAACCCATTCTCCTGGTCTACACTATGAGAATGCTTGTTATAAATCACATTTTCCAGTGTTCTATTCGACAGCACAGATCAATACCCAATAGAAAGATCCTTAAGTCACAGACACACCCACAAAAACTGCTTATTGACCAACATTCCACAAAAAAATCACCAAAAAAATTCAAAGCAACCTTACAGGAGAGAAAACGTGGACTTAATAGGGGTTTAACATTAAGAATCCCATCTTCAAAATAATGCAAACTGATTTTAAAGCGAGGTTAGGCTTTTAAATGTTAAGAGCATAAAATTGAAGAATTAATTGAATTTACTGTCAGTTCAACATTGCTAATGTAAATTATAGATAACTGTATCGGGTCATTCTTGACTAAATTAAGTGCTATCTATCATTATTACATTACTAAAGGCTTTTAAAAATTCTGTTGTTAAATGCAATCAACTTTAAATTAAACGATGTGTATTCAGTCAATGTCTTAAGCAATGACGAGGCAAATATGTCTTAAGGTGGTAGTAGGGATTTATACCTCCACAACTTTTGATGTAAAATTTAAATAAGTTGGAATTTGAAAAAGCAAATGAAGCTTTACTGCATTTTGCCCACAAAGCTCTTCCTTCCTTTTTGATTTACCACCGGTCTTCGCTCATTAGATTGAAGCTCACAAAGTATTAACCTCTTTTGAGACATACAGCATTTTCAGCCCGATTTAAAATTCACTGAAGGCAATGAAAATTACTTCTGTCAACTTCTGTGAGGCCTTCTGCAATCTCAGTGCTCAGCAGCTACAAGGAGTAGGACTCAGAGGGTCTGACTAACTTTACTGATGCTGAGCATATCACCTGGCAATCAAACATCTTTGGGAAAAGATCAGAGACGACGACTTACATTGCTTCAGCGCAGCCATCTCTGCTCTGAGATTACTTGCTGTACAATGGAAAAAGCAAAAGTATGTGAAAATACATGTGCCTACACCTGACTTATACACACTGATACTCATATATTAAAAAAGTCTGTAATGACTTCTCAAAACTCTCACTGGGGAATGGCAAGCAACAGTCATTTCAGCCAAACTGGTACCTACACATCCTCTTGGCTGTGGGCATTCTGGGTTATGCCTATTTCTTTTACCATTTTTCCTGTCATGTAAGTGAAAGTGACACTGACATTTGTTGTTTGGAAAAGTTACTGTTATCCTCCTTGCTGACAGCATTACTCTACCAGATGATATTTTGTGTTTATTTTTTAAGCAGTTACCAATAATAGTGTCTATGCCTGTCATATGTATACGTGTCAACTGATATCTACCCATCACGCTGGAAGATCATGATCCTTAAAAGAAGTCCCCTTTTTAAACTCTTGAAAAGATATTCCCAACACAGTCAGTAGAATCTGAAGGTGTCAGCTATTAAGAGTAAGAATTGATGACCACAATTTAGTCAAAGTACACCATCACACCTCCTACTCAGAAGAATTTAAGAATTGAAAAGTCTGCTCTATTCCAACTGCACTAGTCCTTGACCATGTAATTCCCATCTCCTGCGCTGGCCACTGACAGCTCTTCCAATACAAAGTACATTAAGCAATCATCAACTCATTTAAGTTTGATTGTTGAACATTGTCATTAAGTATTAGCAAAAATTAGACACAATTAGTTTTGCCTGAGGGCAGGTAATGTTCCTAATCATAATTCCCTCACTCCCACATTTTAGGTGTGAAAGTAACACCTAAAGTAACACCTTGACAGACCTGAGTTTACTTCCATCATAAATCAAACAGGATAAATTCCTCCAGGTGCATCCCGCAGCAAAGGGTTCAGAGGTCTCTTCCCTACTTTGGGGGAAGGAGGAGGCTGGGCAAGTACCGACGGGGTTGCTAAGGATGCAGAGACGCTCTACACAAACATTATATGGACGTGTTAGACCTCTGAACGGCTCAACTCCCGTGAAATTCTGGAGCTCAAGGCACTGTTCACTAATAAATGGTATGGATTATGCAGCATTTGCTGGAGGACAGACGTATCACTGGCTTCTGCAGGAGAAACTGTCAGACCCTTTCTGTGCTTGTCGGTTTGCAATTTTCACACCTTCCAGTGGCTGATCTGGAAAACACATCAGCCGTTACTATAATGGATATAAACCACTAATATTCAAAGATTGCTCAAAATACTCGTGAGGCAGCCCTTGCAGTACAACTTGGTAGCATAGGACATAAGTATCCTGGGATGGACACCCCAGAGAGCAGAGAATTTCACCTCTGAACTGACATTTAAGGGTACATTTAAATGGCTGATGCAGTGACGACTTCCTGATGTTCTTTCTCTATTATTTTGTTAGGTTACACATCCAAACTTTCAAAACAATATCCAAAATACAGAAATGCTTTTGCAAGACTGCATTTCTCCCCAGAGTTAATGTTAGGATCAGATCAGCTGCAAAGCTACTGGTATTCAGACGTAAAACTTTTCAATTGAAGCCGAGTCTTGTCTTGGACAAAACTAATTAAGTGCAACAAATTCCATATATAGATCCCAAGGCTGGCAAGTATCTCCTAATGTCATACTGAAGAAACCTGAGCCAAATAAACACCACCCTTCATGGTCCTTTTCATGTACTCTTTGCTCATCAGTTGCAAGAGAAAGGGAAACGCCCATTTTTCCTGCTTGCTAAAGAATATACCGACACATACCTTCAGTCAGGCATGGTTTTGGTAACAAAAGTAATCTATAAAATGTTCCTGTTTGGGTATAACAAAGAAAATAACATCTTCCAGCAGTTCCCAACATGACCTTAACCAGTTCAGGAGATAATTTAGAGACAAGAGCATTTCAATGACTGTATACACTCAAATATAATGTTTTTGTTCCTCAGCACATCCCTAAGGTGCAGATTGCTGCACCTTGTGACAACATCATGGAGATGGGCCACAAAAAAACTACCCTTTATTTTTTACCTTCTATTAGCGAGTGTGTGCAAGTTTTTATATGCTCCCAAATACATGCAAGACAACAGAAACCCATTTCATAGAATATTTCAATATGCAATCAATAAATTTACATTCCAGAAGCTTGGATTCTTGATGTCTATTCCTGCTACCTCATGTAAAGACCTTTTACGGAAAGCACACAGTAAGCAGTATTTCAGATTCTGCTTTTAAGAACTCCATCATTAAAAGGAATTATTTATCTGCTATTTTCCACGACTTCCTAAGAAAGTATAATTTATATTGCACACTGATATTATTTAGACTGAAAAGGACTATTTTCAGCATCAAAATTGTGTAGTGATCTCAGTTTAGTCCTTCTACTTAGTCCCTTTAAACTCACATTAAAAGAATTTTTAAATGCATAGTTGGAATATTTTAAATGCAAAAAACTATGGCAAACACATGGATACAAATGTACAACAAAAATTTAGCCTGCCAGGCATATATGCAATATTTGTCTCTCTCTCTTAGGTTAACTGTGCAATTTAATAAAGACAAAACTGGCATGAAAATTATGGACATTGTATGTGAATGCTCTTGTAAATTAGGTGACACAGCAAACAAATCAAAGTGAAAATACAGCAAGAAAAACAATAATTGGAAATATTAACGTAAAGCAGCCTTCAAAAATGTATTCAGGAAATCCTAACAGTTGCTAAGGGGAAATGGGAAATTACCAGCTGTGTTTTTAAGGAATTATGTAACATTTTAATAATGTTTATGTTTATATATGTGTGTATATATATATCAAAGATACAGAGACAAGAATGGGGGGAACAAATTTTGAAAACACCTTAAACTGTCTTGATAATGTTGAAAGGCAGAAGTCATTAAAACAACAGAAAACCCACAAAACCAATAGCCAACATTCAAGAAACAATATTAACATTTAGTATATTGATAACAGATATTAGTTTTCATTAAGAACATAAGTGTATCATCAGGCAATAGTTCCATTTAACCCCAGAAAATGAAAACCACTAATTTTTAATAAATTTCTACATAACAGTTGAATTAGTACATACTGAACCTCTCTGAGGAGAGGTAAGCAGGGCATGAGCAATACAGCATTACTCATCTCATTAAGGCCATTATGACCATGAAGAGCTGTGACAAACCTGCAGCAAGCAGAGAATATGGCTCTAAGACATGGACACCACCAGGATTAATTGCCAACTGAGTCTAAACCACAAGGTTCAGAGAGCTTTGCTCCCCAGACTATCATTTAAGTCCTACAGAATCTCTGAATTTATGAATTTATGCATAGATTCACAGAAAATAAAACTCCCCTCTTTAAAAAGTTGTATGTGGAAAACCAATATACAGACCCACCATCACAATCCGGTCACATCAATGTTGGCCTGAATACACCATCAACATGTAATTTTAGAATACATTCAAGTTACACTAGAAATGAGCATGAGAAGCCACAAAAAATTGTGCCAAATTTCTGGCATTCCTTGAATGTTAGAAAACTAAATTATTTTCCAACCTATTATCAACTATATGAAAATAGAGAGTGACATTCCTTCTAGCCAGAAGAAAACATGTTTATATTTAGTTTCCTCAAAACTGCAACATTGAAAGCGCATTTATTCCCCCAAATGTGAAATAGCCTCCTACCTTGAACGATCTGTTCAGCGTGTTGCTTTTCAAATCAGTATATGATAATTTTTTTTGACAGATCACTAAATAACCTGGAGAAGCCAGTGCATCAGCAGCACAGGACAGTTATTGCCTCCGACACCTGACTCCAGCAGAGGAATTCCTTGCAATTGAATCGAGAGTAACTAACCCATGCTTCTGTTGACTACGGCTGACAGTCAGCACTGCCAGCTGGGTACATCAGACACTTCAGGGATGGAACTAGAGCACCACGCTGCAGAGGACATCGGCAATATTATGGCACTGGATTTGTACGGCTAGAGGAACACGAGTGGCAAGATACAAACCACATCAATCAGAGAACTTAAATTTCTGCTGAAAAAGTACTGAGGCTACAAAATCCAGGATTTTTGCAGAGCAAGGCTGGTTTCACACAGTTAACTTGAAAAGCCATCCTGCTGCCTGATTGCAGACCTGGTGAGCCACTTCACTTCTGCTGTGTTACATGGTCTTATCACTGAGGGCCTTTTTCAGCCTTCTGTTTACAAGTGCCTTCAGCACTGAATTCGTTTGGATTGTACAAACAAGTCAATGCTTTTTTATTTCCAACACTTCACTACGAAAATAATTTTCCAGCATTTCAGTAACTAAAACAAAGACCTAAACGTATTCTAAAAGTATTTAGGAAGTGTTTTAAAAATGTATTTAAGTCTACGTGACACAGAAAGCAAGCATTCCCCAACAGCTAACGTGTTCTTGCAACTTTGTGACTCTTTGGTCATTTTATCAGTTGGTTATTTCCCAGAACAGAACAAACCCTTTCTAATCGGGCCAGCAGACCCCTGGGCTAACATGCACAGAAAGATGGATCTGCAAGATGAACCAATGCAGCATCACACCAACATTACTGCACTGCTCCTTGGACTACTCGATCCCTCGGACTACTACTGTCAGGACAGCAGCCACAAGTCATTCCTAAATCTCCGTACCCATTCTCCTAGCACCTTGATTGCCCATGCTTTTCCTCTCTTCTGTGGGTATCCTCTAGTCCATTATCCCAGACAACTGAGAGCCAACACATTTGACAGAAACAGAGTATGCTTCTGCCACGTTTTTAATGGACTTCAGGAGCAAAATGATTGGCAACTTATATTAACATGTTACATTCCACTCCTCCCAGGCTCCCAAGCTGGTTTATTAATTTAGGCATCATTCAGCCTGAACAAAATTGGGAGCCAATGTAATTTATAATACAGGTAAAGACAGAAGTAGACATCCAGATCAGGAAAATCCCAACACTCCAGTTAGCTACCTAAAATCAGACCGTTACAAATACTCACCCGAGATATCTCCTATTACAGAGGGGGAAAAGACTTCTCAGAAAAGCTGATGGAATTGCAATATGCAGCACCAAGGGACACAATTGCATTCAGAGAAGCTCCTCCCCAAGTGCTTTGCACAATATTAGCTGGATTCAGAGCCCAGGTGCCACTACTACAATTTTCAGTATTTGACCTGAGTTATATTATGCAGATGACATTTCTGGCAGATTCTAGCTGAAGACACAGATAGACCAAACTAGAGCAGAGGTATCATACTACTGTATTTGCATCTAATGCCTGACTGACACGGCTTGTGGCATGACGGTTATCAAGAAAAGGACCTTGACTTCTTTTTCCATTGCAGAAAACCGATGAACAGTTCATTACAAACTAGAAAAGTCTCAGTTACTCCAACACATGAAGAATACTGTCTCTTCTTTGTAGAAGCATCTGGCTCTGACTGGCCCCTATGGAAAACCACCTTTGTATAACCATCACAAGCCACATCACAGGCTCCAAGCAACAGGCACTGTGGAGCTGCAGCAAAATGCTTGGACAATAAAAACATCAAAGTCAGACCAAGTTAAAAGAGTGTCAGCGCCAGTTGCAGGATGATAGCTACCATTAAAGAAGAAATTGTTCCATAGGCATTAAGAATCCTATAATGGCTCACAGGGGGAATTAATAGAACAAGAGAAAAAAGATATCAAGTTACAGGTCTGATTTACTGGACTTTTCAGTAAGGTTCATAAGAAAATTGTTTTGTGCAGAAGATCACAGAGCAGCTTAACGCAATATAAAGGGAAAACCTGAGAGAACATTTCCCTTTCAAAGGCAGACAGCTGTATGTGGCAAGTGGAGCACAAGTCTGGATATAACACTGTAATCACATTAATTGTTGGCTGCAGAAATACTTTTGGAGCTGCAGCTTTCATATTTTCCCCTCTACATTTGGATCCTCACCGTTTTTCACCACCAACGATATGTAATTAATCAGATATTGCAATAGGAATAAAGTTTTGAAAAGTCATTGCAAAGCCTAAACATTTAGAAAAGGCCCATGGGAAAGCCCACACATACCATGTATTCAGCACCGGCTTTTACAAATTACAATGTGTGTAAATACAATAGGTACTAAGATATTATCAGGTAGGACTCTGTGAGGAGCCAATTCAGTTTTGATTTGCCTCAACGACGGTTGTCAGAGGCACGTGAGGGAGCGGTTGCACGTGTGCCACGTGCAGGAGGCAACCAGAAGAAGCCTCGTCTCTGGGGAGATTTTGCCTGGCAACCAGTTCATGTCTCACATGGGACAGGCAGTGGGCAGGGGAACACCAAAGACACTGTACCCTCCAGAGACCCTCTCCAAGCAGATGGCGAAAGGTCTCTACCGACGGACTGCAGTGGGACACCGGACTGGGCCAGTGGTCTCCTGCCAGCAGGCAGACTTTGGCAGGGGCCAGGGGGCATGAAAAGGAACTGCACCCCAACCTCCTGGGGCTTTTGAGTCTTGTGCGTTTGGGGGGCTTTTTGAACTTGCTTTTTGAGTGTGGGCCTTTGGCTTGGGGCTTTTTTGAGACTCTGTTCTTGCTTTGGAGGCTTAGTGATTCAAGGGGCTTTTTGAAACTTGCTTTTTGAGTCTTATGCTTTTTGCCCTGGCCCCAGCCTGCCTTTTGGCTCTCCTGCCCTCCTTGGCTCTTGCTNGAGCCAGCCCGCCGCTGCGATCCTTGCCGCGACCCTGTCCAGGCTTCTGGACCTCCTGCCTGAGCGCCCCCTCCCCTCGTGTCCAGCCGTCTGTCGCCACGGGAGCCGTCCCCAGGCAGGCAGCGCGCACAGCCCCCGCCTCGTGGCCCTTGACAGCACCCCCCAACCTCCGGTGGCAACGCGCTCTCTCCCCTCTCTCTCTCTCTCTCTTCCCCCCTCCTCCATTCCTTTCCCATTTTCCTTCCTCTTGCTCTGTCTCTTCCAGCCCTCTTTAGCAGAGTAACTCCTTTTCCTTATTGTTTGTTCGTTACCAATAAACAGTTCTCAGATACAACCTTTGTCTCGGTTGACTTTATTTTGTTCCTGAAATTAATTCCATCTAATTCTAAAAGAACTCCTTACAGTTTCCCACAGTGGAACGTGATATTTAAATTGGTGGCAGAAGTGGGATGGTCTTGAATGAAAGCTTTGTATCTTTTGAACCATTTTGTGTGTATTTTGGGGAGAGATTTCATTTGGGCATTTAAGGAACAAAAAAAAGCGCGATCCTCCCTGAAACTTGGTGTCTGCAATAATTAACAGTGCGTCCTCTCAGAAAGTGTTCTCCCTAGAGCCAATTACTCACTAAAGTGTAGCTCTTTCTCAGAAGCATTTCGCCCCCTTACCTCTGTAACTAATTAACAGTGCATCCTCTCAGAAAGAGTTTTCTCTGGAGCAGTTTGGGACTTTCATGGTGTGGCCCTTTCTGAGAAGCATTTTGCCCCCCTTGTCTGTAACTCTGTGTGTAGCTGCCTTTGTGATTTAAAGTGTGTCCTCTCAGGAAGCATTTGGGGCATTTTAGAGGATTTTTATGGTGCGGCCCTTTTGGGAAGTATAAGGCCCCATTTCTGCAGCTAATTGGCTTGGCGCTGTTAAGGGTTTTTCTCCTGAGGAATGCTTTTCAGGGTGCCTGGAAGTTTTATGGTGTGGCCCTCCTCAGGAAGCTGTTTTGCCCCTTCCCTCATAGTGTGTACTTTTAAGCAAACCTTTCGTGTGCTTTTGGGGGTGCTTAGTTCCAGCGTTTAGTGATTATCAGGTGTGACCCTCCCTGAAAGTTGTCTGCCCGAGAACAACTAGAAAACAGTAGCCATGAATGTGGGTGCTGTGATGGGGGAATGTGGCAGAGAGCCGTCCTCTCCTGTACTAGGTTTCTTAAAGACCTTTAGAGGCAGACCCTCTGTGCCTGGGTTAGAGTGGGCTGGGGACTACTGGCACAGTGTACAAGGTGTTACAGACTAGGTCTCGGCTTTGCAGGCAAAAGCAAGATCTAAACCCAGGAAGGAGAAATGAGCCATTTGTGCTGTGTTAGGTGCGGCTCTAGCTGCCGCTGTACAAGAGAAGACTGCCTGGCGTTGCCAGGAGACAACTGCGATCGAGTCCCTGCAAGTCCATATCGCGGATTTGCAGAGAAGGTTGGAGGGGGAGAAAACGCTGAATGTCAACCTGCGGCAGGTTTTAGGGGACGTGCCAGCATGGGATGCTGCTGCGCCATGGGGAGAAGCCGGCGCACCGGTCCCTGCCTCGGCCATACCGATCCTGGCAGCCACGTTCGCTGATGGCACGGCGGGCACCGTCGCTCCCTCAGAACGCAGAACAGAGCCCACAGCAGCACCGAGCTGATGCCGTGGTCTGCATTCGCCCCTTAACAAAAACTGAATACACCTATTGTTATAAACAGAATTGAGTTG